>JBBPMH010000159.1:0-49660 GCA_038090235.1 Pulveroboletus ravenelii | reverse complement strand
TGTGTGTTGGTATGTATGTATATACCGTTGTGTTTCTCAAAAAACGTATCAAAAGCGAAAAAGAAACAGATAGCAAATAGGAGCGTCCACAACGTGTTCCAAGACTCGGGGGGGGGGGGAGAAGGAGTGTAAAAAAGCGTCCTCGATTGATCACCACAAACCGTTCGCCGTGCAAAAATAATAATATTACAGCGTATATGGGTATACGAACGTGAGGGGATTGTCATGTGTTATGAGGTTGTGGAGCAGAAAAAGTGAGCAAAAGAAGGGAAAGAAAAACAACAGACACGTCCTTTTTTTCTTTTTTCTGTTGTGCGTAGAGACCAGAAAGGGAGAGCGACAAGTATGTTGGGTGGTTATTGCACTGGATAATGCTGCCTGAATCCAATCATCCCCATACCTAAATGCTCTTCAAAACGATCCGGCATCGCGCTGGCGTGGAAAAAACTGAAATGGCCGGGAAGAATAGAAGAAAGAGGAAATGAAACGGTTCGCATGGCCGATAACCGTCTTGAAACACGATAAGAGGAAAAAAAAAAGGTTGAGGGGCCGTCGCATTAATGAGGGAAACAGACAAACAAAGGTGAAAAAGCGAACAAAGAAAGAAAGAAAGAAAGAAAGAAAGAAATGTGACAGACACCTTCATCAGGAATGCGCAGCGCCCTGTATGTGCCAAAAAAAAAAAAAAAAAAGCCGTGTCATCAAAAGAGGCATAACACCAGGTTGAAATCTCAAAAGGGAGCTATAGCGTGGAGTGCACCGAGTTGTGAGATGGTATAGGTGTAGAAGTCTGTGGGCTTAGCGCCTAACAATGACCGGACAGATGATATGCATCGACGGTGATGATAATGACGGCATGACGAACACCATTAGATGAAGAACTGGGTACTGAATGAACGTCAGTACCTGAACGCATGCACAGGAACACACAACACTCACTGCATCCGACTGCACGCGTGCACCTCCATCTCTTCCATCTTATATGAATTCAATTCCTCCTTTATTCGTTGCGCCAGAGCCGGCGTCAGCCGACTCCACGTTGCTGGTTCACTCCTCCGATCATACACCGTCGATGAAAACGTATCGTACACTGACAGACTATCCGCAAACACCAGCCTTTTGGATATCGCCGGTCCAGAGGCCGAACGATGTGGGAGCATCGCCGGAATGGTCGGAACGGTCGACAGTGCGGGTGCAGACGAGTTTGGCAGCGAAAACAGAGAACCATGGTGTGGCGAAGAACGTCCTGCTTCTGTGTCCGAGGACGAAGAGTCAGATGAAGAACAAAACAAAGGATCGGGGGAGCTGGTCATATCACCTCCCGTATTACCAGTATTAGTATTAGAATGTGAAGACGAATGCGATGGGTGTCGATGCAGGCCGTCGATATGGTCCGGGTCTGGAGAGGGTATGCGTGCTAATGGTCCTAGCTCAGTGGTTGATCCGGGATGTGAGTTGTAGGAGTTGGAACGTATGCGACTGAACGATGGGTTTCCCGACTGATCTGCATTATACGTGTCTTGGCTGTAGTTCTCAGCACCTTTGGAAACGAAAGCAAGGTCAGTTCGCGGAGCGGACAAACCGCGACCGCCATCAAGACCAACCCATCACACACTCGGCCGTGCACGCACCTTTTAAGATCCCCTTGGTTGGCGCTCTCGATTTGTCTATGCTTCTCCGCATCGAGTTTGCCCATTCGGCCACTTCCTCGTCATCCCCCGCCTGTGGCCCCACCGGTATGCGGATGGTTTCGTCTTCTTCCTCTAGCCACGGTTCATCATCATCCCATCCCTCGGAGAGATTGTTCACGAATGTCGCGCCGTACCCTGGCTGATGCCCGTCCTCGCTCCCAGAGTCGAAATCGTCCTCGACCACAATCCGCGTGCCATCTTCAGCAATCCTCCGAGCTGGTCCGGGCGAATCCCCTCTCCCCGATGCCGTATTCTTTTCCCACGTCGGAGGCACCGGAATGCCTCCGTTGGCACTGGCCCCGCTGCCCTTGGCCTGCTGGGCTTGACTGGTCTGGGCCTCCACAGCAGCTTTCGCCTTGGCGGCAGCCTCTGCGTTCGACTTGAGCGTGTGCTGCCGCGCGAGCTTCGCAGCGGGACTCAACCCGCTCATGCTCACGTCCGACCAATCGCCGCCCGACCCACTCCCCCTATCAACCTCGACGACCGCATGCGAGATAGCAGGCTCGGCGACGCTCCCCTTGGCATCTTTTTTCTTCCTTGACGTCTTTCCCGAGGAGCTGCCAGCCTCTCCCTCGCCGTCCTTGTCCTTGTCCTTATCCTTGTCCTTGTCCTTGTCCTTTTTGTCTTTGAACAGGGAGGTGATGCCAGCAAGCGAATTCCGTCGCGCAAGCTTTCCGAGGGAGCCAATCTTGCGGATGACAACGGAAGCCGAGGACATGGTAGAGGAGAGCGAAATGTTGTCCGTCGATGCATTGAGACGCGAATTGAACAAGGACGCCGCCCGCAATCTCCTCTTGCCTGGGGGGCCGGCCACGGCGCCGTTGGCACCGGCAGCCGTCCCGGCAGTCCCTGCCGTAACGGTGCTCGCGGCATCGTTGGCGTCGGTGGGACTGGGTGGTTCCGCGCCATTCACGTTGGAGCTTGTGTTGGCCGGCTCGTCCTCTTCCTGCAGCGCCTGCGCTGCGTTTAATGAAAGCGCTCGTCGGAGCCGACCCTTGAGTCCGCCACTCTTGACGGTACCCGTGGCGCCGAGACCGATGGCAGAGTTCTCGAGCATAGCAGCGAGGTCAGAGTCGTCCCTCGATATGCGCCGGTCCGTGTGAGAAGCCGCATGGGAGGGCTGAGGACGAGGGGCTGGTGATGTGGTGGGTGGGGATGCGGTAGTGTAGGTAGCGCCCTGAGAAAGCGGTGAGGGACGTGCTGGGCGTGCCTGGGTGGAGTGGGAAGAATGGTGGGAATGAGACGATGGTGCGGATGTGGACGAGGCCGAGATCGATCCCGAGGGACGGTGTGGAGGGGGGGAGGAAGTTGTTGACGAGGACGATCCCGTACGGTGGTGCGGGAGCGGGTGTGCGCTCAATGTGCGAGACGACGGAGCAGCGTTGGCACTCGCGCTGGAAGAACCACTGCCTGTGCGTGTACGTGTCGCGTCAGGTGCTGACGGAGCAGTTGGCGGGGCGGTCTGGGGTGAGGAGCCACTCCGGCCACGTATGCTGCCCTGGTGGGAGGCAGGGCCGCTGGAGTGCGCGTGCGAGGAGGATTGACCTTGTATGCTGCTGGTGCGCTGTCGGTTGTTGCCGTTGCCGTTCACATGGTTCGAGTTGGTCGAGTTGACAGACGTGGAGGAATCGGATGCCTCGCCCCGGGCGTAGGGTGGCTGGAACGATCCTGGCGAACGCCAATCGGCTTCCTGTGGCGGTGGGCGTCCTGAGACAGCATTGGGAGGACGGCGATATGGGTGGAAGCCTTCGTACTGTTGCTGCTGCTGCGAGCGGGGTGAGTCAGCAGAGGCTGTACGATGGGTATAGCCGGGGGCATGGTGTTGTTGGTGTGGGGGAGGGGTACCACTTGGGAAGTGGTTGAAGAGCTGGTTTGGGCTGAAGTACTCTGCGGGGGAGGCGGGGGCAGAGGTGGAGGTGGAGCGCTGGGGAGGGGGTGCGACGGGGGGGTGTGAACTGAGCTGAGCCTGGGCGTTGAACATCATCTGCTGATAGGCCCACTGGGCGAGCTGAGCGTTGGCGGCAGGATCGAAGTAGTGGTTTTGAGTTTGGTGTGGATGGAGGGGGTAGGGTTGTGCCGGGAGCTGTTGGTGCTGGTTTTGGTAAAATGAAGGGTAGAAGGGTTGTGCGGATACGGATGGATTCCATGAGCCCTGGGACTGCGGTACGGGATAAGGATACGGTTGCTGGGTATGGTGCTGGTGGGGCTGTTGCGGATGGGGGGGAGAAGCGTGATCGTTGGCAGGGGAAGAACGCTGGCGGGGGATAGCAGAATTTGAGGGGACTTCCATAGTGTGATCTCGATGGGGGTGCCAGTCGGATGGAGCGAGAACGGCCATGGACTAGATGGCAGGAAGTAACTGGAGAATGAAATAAAAATCTCGTTATGAGAAGGATGAGATGAACGCAGGCCGACGACAGTGAGCGAAAGAACCTGTAAAAGGGGGGGCTTGTCAAGGATGAGCGGCGTGAAACGGGGGAAAAAAAAAAGGGAGACAGACTACGGGGATCAGGACAATGACTGGACCGCCACGGTCGTCGATGATGTTCGGGCAAGAGGGAAGACGACGGGGGACGACGAGAGCGACGGCGGCGAGGGGGCGACGATGGCGAGGCGGGGCGGGGACGGTGCCCGGGAGGAGGACAGAGGGCGGTCGCTGCAGCGGCGATGCGAAGACGACTGGGAACAGGCCCGGGTGGCAGCCACAAAAGACAAACACGCCACAACATGGTGTCGCTGAACCAGCTCGCACGTGACCTAGACTGACACGTTGTATCACACGGTACTAGTATTACCGACCGCATACGTCGCCTCCATCTGCCTTACCAGTGCTTTAAACCTCTCCGCAGGCACCAGCATCGCCCGGCCCGCTAGATCCAACCCCACACTGTCCGCATCGCGAGGGGGGGTGTCCGTGAACGTGTATGTCACCGCATGCGTCGCGTGCTGCGTATTCCCATTCGACTTTTGTCATCTCAATGCCGTGGAAATCTGCCCACCTGGATGATTTTCTCGTCCTCGGGGTGGAACCCATACACGCCGTCTTGACTGGACCCCGTCTGGGCACGTGACGTCGACTTGTATCGCTTTGAATGTCGTTGCGCAGCAAGCATGGCCTCCTCTTCCTCCGGCGACAGCCGGTAAACGCGCGAAATGAACAGATAGTGCGTGAATGTATACGCCTGACCCTGCACAACACGTCACATCGCACCCACGAAGCGAACAGCAGCCGCACCTCTTCGATCGCTTCGTCGATCTCGTCCGAGAGCATCCTGTACATCGGGGCCATGACCTCCACAGGCATATTGACCAGACGCTCGCTCAGGACAAGCCCGACGTGGTGTTGAGGGTGATCTCGTAGGAGCGACGACAGGGTACCGTGGAACCCCTGATCGGCGCTCGTTTTTGAGAGCACATAGTCAATCAAACCTTGCAGGCGCGGGTGTTCCTGCGTTCATTCCGATCAGCATTCCGTCACCCAGTGCCGCAGCATCAAGTACGTACGTGACAGCTGATCACCGTCAAGACCGCGTACGGATCCGACTCCTCCCCCTCGTCCGTCTTGACGGTGCTCCCCACGCCGCTCTCCTCGGCCACCGCAGTGACCACATCCGTGAGCAGGCCCGTCTGGACGCGCCCGGCGTCGGGGCCAAAGAGCTGGATAAAGAGCCGCTGGATGGCGTGATAGTCGTTCGTCGCGTCGATGTTGTAGTAGTCAAAGTTGACGTCGACAAGGGATGGAGTCTACCTGGTGTGGGTGGGCACGACGACGTCGCGCATGCGCGGGGACATACCTGGTCGTCATCGGAGGACGGGTCGCCGTCCGTCTGCTTGCGTTTCGACATATGTGTAGGAGGAAAAGATCGGAACGGAAACCGGATCCATACCCTGAGCACCTTCTGAAAGGTGCTTCGTTGCGATACCCGACGACGGAATGCGCACCCAGACGGGCAGAGAACGAGCTCATCGTCCCCGCTGCCCGCTCGTCAACGCGCACACCGTCTGGTAGTGAGCAGTGTCGCTGGAGTGCGGTACGGCCTTTGCTTATGTAACATGACAATGCCATGGGGTGAAGGGGTTCAATGAACGACGAGCGGAACCCAATACTGACGTCCGGAGCCCTTCGACCCACAGCCCTCACCGTTCCGCACGATGGCCACGGCAACGACAACGACGGCGACGACAACGGCAATGACGACACCCGTCGTCGAAGAGGGAAAGCTCCTCAGCGAATCCCTGGCCACCGTCAAGATCCAAGTCGGCCAGATGAAGCGTCATCTGGTGCGTTTGCTCCCTCGCCTCTCTCCGTCCCCAGGCCGACGGCGTTCGTGTGCTGGCTGACGGCGTGTCCGTAGGATAACGACGAGATCATGGACGCGCTCAAAAGCGCCAGTCTCATGCTCGCCGAGCTGCGCACGTCCTCCCTCTCCCCAAAGCAATACTACGAACTCTGTACGTGTTCCCGCCCTTTTCGGCCTCTCTCGCATCGACGTCTGAGACCGTCCCACACCAGACATGGCCGTTTTCGATGCGCTCCGTCATCTCTCCAACTACCTCTACGACGCACACACCCAATCCCGACATCATCTCGCGGATCTGTACGAGCTTGTTCAATACGCTGGAAACATCGTCCCTCGCCTCTACCTCATGGTTACCGTAGGCTCCGTCTACATGTCTATCCCCGACGCTCCCATCAGGGAGATCATGAAGGACATGATGGAGATGAGTAGAGGCGTCTTGAACCCCATACGAGGGCTCTTCCTACGCCACTATCTCAGTGGTCAGACGAGGGATTACCTGCCCGTTGGGATCGAAGCCGGGTAAGCTCGTCCCTCGTCCTTGCGAGTCCGTCCCTGACACTCCGTCTCTGTCTTTCCCTCGCACAGTCCCCAAGGAAACCTCCAGGACTCGATATCATTTGTCCTCACCAACTTCATCGAGATGAACAAGCTCTGGGTCCGTCTTCAACATCAAGGCCACTCGCGCGACCGGGAGAAGAGAGAGATGGAGCGTCGCGACTTGCGTATACTCGTTGGCACCAATCTCGTTCGGCTCTCCCAGCTGGATGGTGTCGATTTGGAGATGTACCAGAGCACCATACTCCCAGCGATATTGGAGCAGGTCGTCAACTGCAAGGACGTCATCGCCCAGGAGTACTTGATGGAAGTTGTCATCCAGGTCTGTCTCTCGTCGTACCCGTGTTTTCGCGAGCTTGACTCCCTCGTCATTCTGGCGCCGTCTTCGGGGAATTAGGTGTTCACGGACGAGTTCCACCTACATTCCCTTGGACCCTTTTTGTCCGCCACAGCCCAACTTCACCCTAAAGTTAACATCAAGCTGATCGTCATTGCGCTCATCGACAGACTGGCTGCTTATGCCGCCCGGGAAGCGGAGAACGAGGACCCAGAGGAGACAAAGAGACAGGAGGAGGCCGCTGCGAAGCGCCTGGCCGAAAAGGTTCGATTGGCAAGAGAAAGGGCTAATCATACTTACCATCAGCCGGATGTCGAGAAGATCGAGGGTGAGGACGCGTGGGGCAGCGCGGTGGAAGAGTCGGAGAAGAATATAGGGACAACGCCAGGCGACGGCGGACAGGTCAACGGGGTCTCACTGGACGAGGGAAAAGGGAAAGAAAAAGAAAAAGAGGGGTTGCCTGTGAAAAAGTTCCGTGGCATACCAGAGGACGCCCAGCTGTTTGAGGTCTTTTGGAAACAAGTCGTCGAGCTTATCAAGGTGCGTTGAACGAGGCAGAGGGTGATGGCGTCTGACCCATCGTCGTAGGCTCGACCAGACTTATCAATACAGGATATCACGGCCCTCTTGGTCTCGCTTACAAACCTCTCCCTCAGCTGTTATCCGGACAGACTGGAATATGTCGATCAGATATTGGGGTTCGCACATAGTAAAATTAGAGAGTTTGCCAACAAGTGTGTTTTATCTTTGCGTGTATGCGTCATGCAGATCGCTGATAGGCTCTACAGCCCGGATCTGCATGCCCCTCAAACCGCTGCTAATCTTGCGGCGCTGCTTGTAGCCCCTATCAACTCGTACCAATCTGTCCTTACCCTGCTTGCCATCCCGCGTTACGTTCCGCTCCTCACCCAACAACTCTTTTCCACTCGGCGCTCCATTGCCCATGGCGTCATCTCAAGCGTGCTCAAGAACGAAACCGTAATCGAAACCCCTGGAGATGTAGATGGCGTCTTGGACCTGTGTCAAGTCTTGATCAGGGATCAGACGGACGCCGTTGGTGGTCCGGCGGTGAAAGAGATACGAAGGCAGGGTCCGCATGTGGTGGAGAAAGAGGACATGGCTGAGGAGCAGGGATGGGCGGCGAGGATGGTCCATTTGCTCCGGGCTGAGTCGTTGAGCGTACAGTTTGAGGTGCGTTCCCGAGGATCCTTGCTGTGCCACCGAGACTGACGTCGTCTTGGGATCGTCTAGTTACTGCAAACTGCACGTCGACATTTTGAGGCTGGCGGCGAACGGATGCGCTATACCTTTCCTGCACTCATCACCTCGAGCATCAAGCTCTGTCGGCGGTACAAAAACCGCGAACATTTGGTAAGGCACATACGGACTCTTACCCGCTCTCTTCATACTCGAGCGGTGTTTTTGACGCCCCCTCCACGCAGGAAGATGACTGGCAATCGAAGGTGACCACCATCCTCAAATTCGTGCGTGAATGCACGTCTATCCTGGCCACCCAAGTCGATTCCCCGTCGCTCGCGCTCCGTCTGTTCCTCCTCGCCGCCCAGATCGCCTCTGAATGCGGATCCGGATTCGAAGACCTCGCATACGATTTCTACGTGCAAGCATTTTCAGTGTACGAAGACTCGATTTCGGAAAGTCGGGCGCAGCTAGCGGCGATCACGTTGATCATTGGGACGTTGCAAGGGGCGAGGGTGTTTGAGGTGGATGGGTACGATACGTTGATCACCAAGGCTGCGTTGCATGGAGCAAAGCTGTTGAAGAAGCCTCATCAGGCGACGGCGGTGCACGCCGCGAGTCATTTGTGGTGGCAAGAGGCGGCGGCAGAGGAGGTAGAGGGTGACGGGGAGGGTGACGGGGAACGCAAGGAGGGCGGTGGTAAAGAAAAGGACGAGGGCGAGGGCATCAAGGCCGTGAGTCCCCCCCGCACACATTCGCGTTCAGCGTTTGCTTATCCCACCCGCTCTGCCCTGGCCTGGTTTAAAGTACCCACACCAGGACAGCAAACGCGTACTCGAATGTCTCCAGAAATCGCTTCGCATCGCACACTCAGCGACGGAGGAAATCGTCACCGTTCAAATATACTGTGACACGCTCGATCAATACCTGTATTACTTTGATCGTGGGGCGCCTGCTGTACGTTCCGTTCCCCTCGGTTGTGGTCACGCACGGTTTCTGACCTCTCGACCAGATCGCCCCCAAATTTATTGTCTCCCTCGTGGAGCTGATCACCTCGTCGATCGACAGCATCACCTCGCCCTCGTCCTCGTCGTCCTACCTCCATCCGTCCCAACGGATCGAAGGCGTCGCCTCGCCCGAGATGATCCAACGACATTTCCGAAACACACTCAAGTATATTTATACGAGAAAGACGTCGTCGGAGAGTTTGGGGAGGTATGATGAGGTGGAGGTGGTGGGTGCGTTTTTAAAGATGGGGATCACGCGGTGATCAACGTGGGGTGGCGTTTTGAGTCGGACTCGTGTGTTCTTTTTTTTTTTTTTATCATCATGCGATTCCCCTTTACCCCCGTTCCCCTCGTTGTGTGATTTTGCGGGGGCGGTGTAACGAATGTTCTATTCGTCCTTTTTGGTCTACCCTGAAGAATTTAACGGACGTCGGCGGTGGGCGGGGGAGATACGCGCAAGGCACATGGGGGCGGAAGGCAATGGTTAGGGTACGGTAATTACTGGCCTGATACCATCTTTTCTGGTAGTCCCATCGCGAGATTTCATTTGCACCGACTGAGAATGCACTGGACGCGTACTTGTTCCTACCGCCTCGATGTCAATATTCAGATATTCAGGTGCCTACTAGGTGGCGGTGCTCAGCCACTTGAACCTTGTAAACAATGGCAAAGGTGACTGAAAAAGGCTACATAGCTCATCCTACAGCATCATCGTTCGCTACTTGTTAAGTACCTCTTGGCAAAAAACACAGCAGCTTCCCTTTCCTTCTTCACCCCCCGCCGCTCTTCTATAAGAAGCCTCGAGCGCCCCGTGCAGTGACGGTGTTTCCTCAGATGCCGGCAAGCGACCCGTTTGTGTGGGACCGCGCTTCGCCCATGGTAAATACTGCAGCACATTGCAGCGCGGCTGGACGAATCTAGAACGTGGTTCCTGAGCTAGCTATAAGTTCCGGGCCACAGACTGGACGCTATCGGAAATTGTTCGGTGGTGTCGGAACCAACACGGGCTGCGATCTCAAATCTCAAAAACTACGAACGCAACGACAGCCATCCGAAGCCTCTGGCGCAATGCCCCGCATGGAGCTGATGAAATGCTGCTAGGATTACATATCCGATGAAGGGCTCGGGGCGGCCAAACGCGACGTATGTACTCGAGTTTGAACAGGCTGACATGTCCGCAATGAACGGATTACAGATTTCTCCAGTCATACATGAATATTTTTTTCCCGCAGACTTCACGTCGGCTTTCAGATCGAGACAGGATAGTCGCCAACTTGTCAAGTTACCGCCATCACTAGTGACAACGGCTCAGACTATGCCAATGAACAGCTGTTGGGCGGCCGAACTGACACCCGGCCTAAATTCTGCTCGCCGTGTTGTGGTGCGCGCGATGTCGCCTCCGACCACGCATAATGCTCGAGTGAAATGAACGATCTGCCAAGCATAGGGGTTGCCACAGTTCGGCCTGGACCTTGGTTTGGGCCCTGGGCCTGAACATCATCCCTCATCGCCCCTCGAGAAATGGCAGCCCATCACAGCCCCGCGGACCATGATTCATCCCTCGATTTTCACCAGCTCCGACAGGGCGATACGATAACAAATCACACCCACCGTCAGCAATTGGCATCACCAATATCTTCTTTGTCCTCTCGATCCCTCCCGGCCATATAACTAGCTTCGCAGACATAATTAATCGCCACTTTCCCCCCTCATCCATCGTCTTTGCGCAGGATGCTCGATCTGATACGTGATCCGACTTTTCAAACCAAGGCCCTTGCCGCCCTTGTTGCCCTATTTCTCTCTGGCAACATTCTTCATGCAAAGTTGAAAGGCCGTGGGCGCCCTCCTCTACCACCCGGCCCTCCTGGCCACTGGCTTTTTGGAAACATCCTGCCCAAAAAGTACGCACACCCCATCAGCTTGGCAACTCCCAGTTTAACTACGTCATTAAAGTCAATCGCAGCAATTTGCTGCATGGGTCAACCAATATGGACCCGTCATCTCGCTGCGTGTCGGTTCCAAAATTATGGTTATTATCGGACGGTATCAGGTAAGCGTGAACCTTGATGTTCTGCCAGAAATTTGGATGTTTGGACTCACACGCAATCGTAGGAATCAGTCGACATCATGGAGAACGAGAGTGCTCTGTTAGCAGACCGTCCTCGCACGGTCGGCGCAAGCGAGATCTTGTCACGCGGATTACGAATGGCTCTCGCCCCCGCTGGTGAGCGATACCGAAAGCTTCGCAAGTAGGTCTATTTTTGTACTATTGCCTTGCCGTGATTGAAGGTGACCGGAATACTTTGTACGTAGGGCTGCGCACACCCACCTCCAGTCGAAGGCTGCGGAGTCATATGAACCAATCCAGATGCAGGCGGCAAGTGATGTCGTCCTCGACATCCTCGATGACCCCAAGCGTCATCGGGCACACGCTGAGCGATATGCTGCTTCGGTCATTCTACGCGTCGCCTACGGCAAATCTACCGTTACGGAGTCGGATGCTCCAGAACTCATTATGGTACATAAGACGATAGAGCGCTTCCAGGTTCTTATGCGCCCTGGTTCACTACTGGAGATGTTCCCGATCCTGAAGTATGTCCCATTTTACACCAGCCACATCAACAGGTGGCATCAAGAGGAATATAAACTCTTCCGTGATCAATTGAATCATGTAGCCAGTGAAATGGTAATGGGTGCTTCCTCGTAACGGCGTCTATGGCTCATTGACTCGTTGTAGAAATCGGGTGAAGCTGGCCCCTCCTTTGGCCGACATCTCCTCGAAAATCAAGACACGCATAAACTTTCAAAAGAAGAAATGGCATACCTTGCAGGTACCCTCTTCGGTGCTGGCTCGGACACTGTGGGTGATGCAAGATGGTTCATCAAGTTTTTGGCTCACCCTGGGAAATAGACTTCGGTTGCGATCATGGTCGTCATTATGGCTGCCGCGTGCTATCCTGAGGCGCAGGCTATTGTGCAGGATGAATTGGATAATGTAGTTGGACGTGACAGAGGTATACATCTCCTATATACCATGTTGGCTCTGAGTTGACTGGGTGTACACAGCCCCCACTTTCAATGACTATGATGCTCTGCCCCAGGTTCAGGCATTCGTGTTCGAGTGTTTACGCTGGAGGCCACCAACAGCTCTGAGTATGTTGCTTAAACCTATTAAATGTCGCGAATCTTGACGCGGTTGCAGGCTTCCCTCATCGTGCAACGGCGGACATCTACTATGTGAGTTTGCAATTGTATATTTCAAACGGGAAATGTCTAATTCCTTGTAGAAGGACTATTGTATCCCTGAAGGTGCCGTTGTGTTTGGAAACCATTTGTGAGCGCGCTACAGCACGCTTGAAAGGAATTTTTATAAAACAGCTTATTGCGTTGATTAGAGTCATTTCTCGTGACCCAGAGGTATACCCCAATCCCGACAAATTCTATCCACAAAGATGGTTGAACAGCGACGGACAAGTTCGTGATGATCTCAAGTTCCCCGCTTTCGGATACGGTCGACGGTAGGCCCTACTTTCGCCTTTGACATGTTGCTCTCCTAGCTAACAAGTGTGCATGGGTAGAGTTTGCCCCGGGCAACACATTGCCAAACGATCTGTCTTTATCAACGTGGCTCTTCTCTTGTGGTCCTTCCGTATTACCCAAGACCCGAACTCACCCATTGATGAAAACGGCTTTGTCGACGGTGTAACCGAGTATCCGCATCCATTTGATGCTTGCTTCACCCCACGATTTGCAGACGAGGCGCACCTGAGGGAGGTGATGGCAAGGTATGCGGAGAATCTCTAAGTACTGCGATAGTGAAGGTAGTCACCAGGGAACCATTATTATCTGACTGTATGAGTGGGTTCTCTTTTTTCAAATCATCGGTGTATCATGTAAGTTTGATGTGTAGTAGTAATCTTTTTTTTCGAGTGGCATTGTGGCTTTTGAACCTAATAGAGAATGTCCCGCTGTTTCTTTGTCGACGAAATGCATGGGCTGCACTCCCTCAACATCACCGCCCGTATAATCTTGCAATCTTTCCGATGGCACTGCAGAAATTAATAGCTAGATCACGCGCTGAGGTCATGTGAAGGATCGCCCCTTGCCACCCTACTGATTGATTAAATCGTTTGTCACACTCATGACGGAAACCCTGTCCGCGCCAACGGTACCAGAAACCGCGTCGTCTCCTCGCGACTGTCCTAACTACACTCATCTTCCCGACGAATCGACGGCATCTACTACCACGCGCAAAATCCGACTGTAACCTACATCTCACGCAACGCCGCCTGCATTGCCGATACATCGCGCTGCGCAAGTAGCGTAGACGAAGAGACGCCTCAGCCATATTTCGGATCATGAAGGTGACGGTCAGGAAGATGGATAAGGATGTACGTTTTCGCCGAGGGCCTATCTTTTACGTGACAGTGTGCTGGCATCTTCTTTTAGGACTGCGAGGCCGGTCATAAGCGTTATCGCTGAGTGCCTGGTTGATGCATTGTCACAATCATTCAGGGGCGCATTAATTCCACCATCCCTCGCCACCGGGTATAAAAACGGAGGAATAAGTCAGGTTATAGTAGAGGTGCCTAGTACTAACAAGAGTCAGCGCAGACATCACAGGTTCTCACCAGCACTGGTAAGAATGGTGTGAGTCTGACGAGAGCCGGTGAGAACCCAATAGAACGTGGCGAGGCCTTGGCCGGGAAAGTACGTTCGAATATCTCGCTCGGTCTCGCCACATCTGGCGAAGCCTGGCCAGGTGCTGCCAGAAGCCCCGGACTATTCCGGTAGTCACCGGGTGCCATGAACTTTGGGCGCATTTGCTGATGTGTGCGCACGGGCGAATTCACACTACCCACCCTCAAATCGTTTGATTCAGCGAAACACATTACCCGAGCAGGGATTACCATGAAGCAGGATCGACAAGGACTGGAGATGACATGTTTCTGACCCATGGACAAAAAAGTCACCCACTGGAGAAAAAGTCAGCTGGGCGGCGCAGGATGGCCCCGTGACCCAGACGCGGTCTTGAAACATCACTTTCAGATCAACGAACCTCCGCATAACGCACCCCCTCTTCGCTTACCGATACTGCTCCTCACACGTCCCGCTCACGCGGGTCAAGTTTTTGAAAACTCTCGCGGACGCCCTCAGCGCAGCCGGTTTACATCCCTTGAATGGACATGGCATTCGCATCGGAGCCACGTTGGAATACTTGTTGCAAAAAGGCCCCTTCGAAGTCGTCAAGGTCAAAGGGCGCTGGGCGAGAGACTCTTTCCTTCTCTACCTACGTCAACATGCTCAAATACTAGCCTACATGCAATCCAACCCGGAAGTTCACGCAATCTTCCTGCAGCAAACCATTCTGCCCTTATGCAGAAGGGGATGACTCAAGATACAGTGACAGCGCCGTCTACCTGATAAGCACGCATCATTCGCTGCGCGCGTCGCATCGACACTACTGACCAGGGGGGTTCGCAGCTCCCTCTTCAGCCCATCAGGTGACCCCAGGCCGAAGCGCTTCATGCTTGCCCAATTCCTTTCCGCATCGTACGCAGACCTTAGTTGCTTGTACACTCATCAATACATACATTATTGCTCATTCGTGCGCGACGAGTCGAGCGCAGTCCAAAGACATCAGATTTGGTACCAATGGTAATTCTTTGCAATGAACCAGAACACCGTCTCTTGATCCTGGAGTGTCTTAAGCCATCCAGGCAAACTCTGAATGAGTCCCATACTTGGGTCAATTCGGCACTCCAGAACACCATCTTCCTGTAGCGACGAGAGAAGGTCAACTGTCTCCTGTCTGTCATACACCGCCCGCAGACGCCATCGCAGCTCAACCTGAATCATGAATTTAATAAAAGGATGGTCTATGCCAACAGAACTCACCTGGCTAATACCAGGATGCAGGAAAACAATGCCAACCACAGCTTGCTGTGCTACTCCCCAAGTGCCGTCGAGTCTATATCCACGAAGATTAAGCCATCGTCGAGGACTGACGAGTGCCAAGGGTCCATCAGATACCGCTACACTCCAGGCGCCGCAGTAGTCCGCGGCCACCAGCACTGGGGCGTTGAAATACACCCAGAGCAGTATGGGGGGCGACGTTAATGTCATCCTATGGACAAGCCAGAGGATATGTCGTCCTACCCCGTCCTCGAAGCTCTAAAATGATGAGTCGATACAATTTGGATAAGTCAAAGACATACCAAACATTCTGCTCTGCTGAGTCCAATCTCTCTCAAGCCACGTACACGCTCGAGGGTTCGACGAACAAGATCATCGTCGGCTTGGCTGAGGCTGGATGCAAACGTCGCAAATGCTGCATCGATGCAAGCAGAGCAATTGACAAGCCCGATCTCCGTTTTGAGGGCACACGCAGCCTCCTTGCCATCAAGCGTCATCCCATGAACATTTTGCCCTGACGTGTTGGGATCGGACTCGGTGATGGGACTCTCGGGACATTGCTCTTGGATCCCGCCCGGGCCTATCATGGACGTACGGAAAAAATTTAAGCGTATCCCTATCTCCATATCCTCGTCGTCTGTTCAGTAGTCAGCGAACTTCTTAATGTGGGCGAAATGACTATTACCCGCTCTCTTACTATTCCAGTCAATTTTCTGCCGAGCAGCGCGTGACTGGGATAGATCCAAAGTAAAATCGACCTGAAAACTTGCATAAAGAGTATTCAGGGGAAAGTGATAATGCTTCTGCTAACCTGGTCTTCGGAAACGAATTGTAACAGCGTAGCAATGTCACCTTCCGAGGCAATCAAGGGCCAATCCATTTCGTCCACCGCCTTCTCGATAGCAATGTCTTCCAGCGAACTCGCATCTTGAAACAAATCCCGAGGAAATGGCCCGCCGAGGCCATTGAGATTACTACAAAATCACTTATCAGTACCTCCGAAACTAATGGATATGTTGACATTTACCTGTCCGAGATCTTGAGCATCCTACCTGGTTTTTGTTTCTTTGGATCTCGCACAAGCTTGGATAGCACACCTTGGTGCAGGAGATTCAACCTTGCAACAGAGACGCACTGGTCGCCGACACTATGGAGTATTCGAGTGGCGCTATCGGGATCGTAGAGCTCGCTCGGTGTGCCAAACACCATCTTTAAATGGGTAAACATTTGCGCGAATTACAGGGATGGAAATACATACCTTCAATGCCGCCTCTGCAAGTTGCACCTTCTCGTTCTTTGTGCCCTCATACACATTATCGGGCTCTTTCGTGAATGCGTGACTCCGAAACTGCTTTTCTCGTCCTTCTTCGACCGTCATTCCCCATATAAAATCCCATGCCGGCGTAGACATAGCGTCCTCTTCGATTTCGTAGAATTTATGGAGGTCCCTGACAGAAGCGGTCAGTCTACTTGGTACCTCACGCTCCACGAATCCCACCCGCCTGGTTGTCATTGAGTTTTGCTTGCGAAAGAAGTGTCAATACTCACAGGGCATTCTTGTCTACGTGTTTCCGAAGAAATTCGATGTGATTGATCAAATTGAATCTCGAAGGACTGCCGGGATCCTCATCGGGGAGATAGGGCGTTCCTCGGTACTGCAACCAGAGTGTATACCACTGATCTTCAAGGCGTTTCATATACGCATCCTCGGCGGCGGTGTCTCTGAGGTGTGTGATACGCTGCCTGACCGAGTTCCTCGGTACGGCTGGGAATATCTGATCGAATGCCGATAAGTCGAGTCTGGAAGCCCGGCATCGCGCGCGAATAATGGCCGAGGCATCACGTGCCAACTCATCGAACTCTCGCATCCAATGAAACCTCGGACGTCTCGATCCTAATGTCAATCCGTTAGCTCGTGTTGTCCCATCAACGGGGAGAAGGGACCATGAATTCACGTACCTTCGCTTTCTTCCTTGGCCGTTCCTTTCTTTTTCGCACTCGTGGTATGCGCGATCGGGGGACCCTGTTGAGCAATTAGAAAGTCGATTGATTTCTCCGGGGGATTGGGGACCACAGGAGGTGGCCCAGCAGCAGCGTTGTTCGGCCTGACCGTTGGTAGCGATATGTTTTTCGAAACCAGCCGAGCCCCCTTGGTAGCCCCTCGGACCTCGTTCTCCAAATGCGGCTGGTCCTTCGTGATCGCCAACTGCAAGAAATGGCTCCGTGTTGCGCGTTTACGCTTGGTTTTCCGTCGCGCGTGCTCGCAATCACGTACAACTTTCTCATCAGGAGTCTTCTCAGCGGTCCTCATACCTTGGCTGAGTTGGCGAAGAAAGGCGTTAATGGTTTCTTGGGGAGTATCTGGAAGATAAACTAAACCAGCAGGTTGGTTGACGCCAGACGGAGCAATGAGCGATGTCTTGAGCATCTTGATTCTTCCGCGGTTTTCTAAATTCTTGAGCGTAGACTCCGCAGTACGTTTGTCAAGACGAGTCCCGGCTGGCGCACTAGTCGGCTCCTTTGCCCGTGACATGGTATCAAGGAGAGTTGTATGCGCTTCCGAGATATCCTTGGAGTGCATGTTCGCGACTCCGCCCATGTTTTCGATGACTTTGAGAAGCTCGTTTTCGCGTCGCAAAGAAGAAATATTAGTATTTGGGCGCGACTTCTCCCCACCGTCAGATCGGCTTCGCTTTGATGGCCGTGGGGACGACATTGGGATGGCCCCTCCCGACGTAGCGCCTTGAGCTTCGGCATTGATACAAACGGTATCCTTGCGAGGTCTACCCCGTTTCTTCGGCGGGGTTGTAGGTAAAGACGTTTTGCGAGGACGACCTCGCTTCGGCTTAGGAGGGGGCTCGCTCTCCTCCCCATTGCTCCCTTCTTCGTCTCTTTTACGCTTCCTGTCTGCCGCAATCGCGACATCTTTGAAAGAGTCTTGATGAGAATGAAGTATTCCCGGGGTAGTGTAGAAATGCTTGGGGTCGAGCGCAGAAAAATCTCCGACTTGTGACAGGTCGACGTCGATAATAGAGGTGGTTGTATCTTGCAGTTGTTCGGTCGCCATTACGCATTTGTATGCTGCGAGTGTGAAATATCGATGACGTCTCTCCCTGCCATAGGTCTCCATGAGATCTACAGTGCCTAAGTCACCGAGGTGAGCAGGTGGCCTGCTGTTCGATGCCCGCGTTAACAGCAGTTCCACAGTGCGCTTATCGAAGTTGCCGAGAGAAATACATATTTCCTACAACCAAATGATTAGGTCGTATCATCAGAAAAACGTTTTCCTAGATTACATTGAGCGTCAAGCCAGACGGCCCAGCTTCTTCAAGCAAGTTCGACACTTGCTTGTGGATCGTAAGATTCGCCTTAACTTCGTTATGACCAACTGCAATTCTAGTTCAAATCACCAAGATCGGCAATGGATTATCGGTGAAACAAACCTGAAGCATCCTCGGCGAGGCCCGCGTCTTTTCCGTCTTCATCCACGTCGTGTGGTACAACCACGGAACCTTCCGGAAGTTGGTTCTCTGACCTTACTAAACGTATACATTTGACCGTGCGATCGCGTGCTTTTCTGCTCGGAACCAAAACACGTTCGATGACGCCTTGATGGACTAACTCCCGCAGCCTAGTCTGGAAAAATCGTCGGTCCGTTTTGGTTGGATGCGCGAAGCCCTGAAATATGATGAGAGGAGGGAAGGAGATGATATGAAAGGATACTTACGATCGTCATAAGCAAGTTGTTGGACTGGCACATGTAATTTCTGGATGATTTGAGTAACTTGATGACCCGATTTCTGATGAGCGGAAGACTGGAGAGATGTCTTGAGTCGATTGTATCAAAGGAAATGTGCGGCGAGCCGTCCTGGTCAGTGACTTGGACAGCAGGGTCGGATGGCTCAGCGCGCGTGGTAACAGCGACGACGCCGTCATTTCGAGCTTCTTCCTGAATCTGCTGCCAGAGGGAACTTCGTTCAACAAAATATATGTGGATGCATGTGTGGTTCCCAACTCCGCCGCGACGAGCTTTGATGCTGTCAAGGTTTATAACTACCACGACCGACGAAAGGAAAGAAAGCATACATGAGACCGAGTTCAACCAGCTGTTTGATGAGATAAAAGCATGTCTTCTGATCGTAATTTGTCTTTCGACCGAGCTCGACAGTCGTGATGCCGTCTTCTCGGCCCCGGGTGATCAGCTGAAGAGCGCTATACACCATAGGGCTAAGCTTAGGGGGCTGCAAGCGGGTCAGACGAACCTGACTGTGGTCGGTAAGGGGACGTACTCGAATATGGGAACCTGTGATTGCGACGAAGGAGGTGTCGGGGTCGACTGCTATGCGGAGATTGTCGCCATATTGGCGTTTCAAGTCCTCCAAGTCTCTATGTCGGGCATCCTCGACGAGCTCGAGGGAAGGGGGCACCACCTCGACGAACTGCTCGCCTTTCTCGGCGGCCTTGCGCTTTGCACTCGTCTGTGGCGCAATGTATACATCCGAGACCAAACCGGGAGGCAGGATGCCAACCCGGACAGAGGGTTGTTGTACCACGACCGACCATACGAAGGCACAGAAAGCATCGTCGACGGATTGAGAATGGTCATGTTGCGAGGTGTAGAAGCCGGAAATGAAATCCCTCAGGCGAGAGACATTGCAGCCTGAGGAGTGGAGACGTTAGCACGCGGTAAGTGGGAAAACGTGACTAAATGAAATGTGTGAGGGGGGGTTCGAACTCGACCTCACAAGACAATGTTGCAAGGCGCAGACTCACCAAGATCGCCGTCAAAGGAGAGCTCACGCAGGCAGTAATGCACCAGGTCGTCCATGGCACACCGTCAGCGGGTGATAAGATTGATCAGTCCAAGTCCGTGACCCTCTTGTGACACTTCGCCGGTCACGCCGACATATGACGCTTTCCCGCAGCCAGCCGATATTCACAACCATTGCAGCGTCCAATACTCAAAATAAATATAACAAGCCAGGTCTTTAGGATCCAAAAGGTGTAGACGCAGTCGAATCAATCTCCATCTCAACCTCTGATCCCTGTGCGGAAGCATCGACACCACTTGTAACTTTGTGCGCAAAATGTATCAGTTCCTGCCTAATAAAACAAAAATCCACATCATGCCGATTACTCGAGCAGATCATTCATAGTCACCGCTTGTGATCTCGTAGCTTCTCCAGCATCAGAATAAGGACGTCCTGCTCCTGAAAGTTCAATTCGCCACCAGGGAGGGCAGTGGCATAGTCTTTAGCTTGTGCCAACGTATTCTTCAAGTCATTCGTCTGCCAGCCGTCTCAATTTGAATGACAAGCAAGTGGAGGCTGACTCACATACTGCCTGTAAAAGCGTCTGCTTTGCCTGGGGCGTGGCAACTCCTTCGACACTTTGCGTGTGTTCCAACACTGTTATGAGATTTGGGATAATACTAGAGAAGAGCCGTGTTGGGATAACTGCGTCTTTCAGGGGCTCCATCAGCCGCTGCGGTTGGGGAGACAGAAAACAAACTACGCGTGTGGCTGTGTTTGTGCTTTCCATCCAGGACTGTGGACGTCAAGTCCTGCTCTAGACGTTCTCGCGAGATGTCGGGCCAATCAAACCTAGACGCAAGTGGCCTTGTTTCCCCGTCGAGCGAACCTCCTCACCGATTTTTCAGAAAGCGATTGAAATTGTCCAGCGCGCCATTGACGAAGATGTCAAACAGAACTACACCGAGTCGTACAAGCAATACATGAACTCCCTCGACTATTTTATGCTTGCTCTGAAATGTTCGTTCACGTGTCGTCAACCTCTCCGCCACTCATGTTGCCACAGACGAGAAGAACGAGAAATCCAAACTTTTGATCCGAGCGAAGATCGAAGAGTATCTGACCCGCGCCGAAACGCTGAAGAAACACATCCAAGCACAGGAGGAGAACAGATCGCGCAGGGCTATCAGTGCTAATGGTTCCGCGAGCGCAGTCGGTGGCAAAGGCAAGGATGGTGGCGACGATGATCAGGACCCCGAATTAAAAAAACTTCGTGCCGGCCTCTCGAGCGTGATCCTTTCCGAGAGGCCCAACGTGAAATGGGATGACGTCGCCGGCCTTGAGGGTGCCAAGGCTTCCTTGAAAGAAGCCGTCATTCTTCCCATCAAATTTCCCCATCTCTTCACTGGAAAGCGCACGCCGTGGAAAGGCATTCTCTTGTATGGCCCACCGGGAACGGGAAAGTCGTATCTCGCCAAAGCAGTTGCAACGGAAGCAAAAAGCACCTTCTTCAGCGTGAGCTCGAGCGATCTCGTCAGCAAATGGCAGGGAGATTCTGAAAGGCGAGTCGATTCGAACCTCCCTTTTATCCCCTCTGGTCATCCCATCGCTTAGGCTTGTCAAGAATCTATTCGAAATGGCTCGCGAAAATAAACCCGCTATCATCTTTATCGATGAAGTAGATTCCCTTGCTGGTACACGCAACGAGTCCGAATCGGAAGGGTCGAGACGTATAAAGACGGAATTTCTTGTTCAGATGGACGGTGTGGGTCACGACGACACTGGTGTCCTAGTCTTAGGAGCAACTAATATACCGTGGCAACTCGACCCCGCCATCAAGCGCCGCTTTGAGAAGCGGGTATATATCCCTCTCCCCGGTCTCGGTGCTCGTAGACAGATGTTTGAGATCCACATCGGCTCCACACCATGTCAACTAGAGGCAAGAGACTATCGCACCCTAGCGGAGCACACGGAAGGGTCAGACTTTCGATCCTGGCGCACTTTGCATGGATGACTCAATTCGCTTCCCAGGTACTCTGGCTCTGATATTTCGATAGTAGTCCGTGATGCACTCATGCAGCCAGTTCGCAAGGTCATATCTGCCACTCACTTTAAACCTCTCCCTCCATCCGCGTCGGGCAAAACGAAATGGACACCCTGCTCGCCTGGCGACCCAGAAGCCGTGGAGAAGTCGTGGTCCGAGATAGAATCAGATGAACTGGTTGAGCCGCCACTCAAGATACAAGACTTTATCAAGAGTTTGGGAAGCACTCGACCTACCGTAACAGATGCAGACATCAAACGGCACTCGGACTGGACCCGGGAGAGTGGTGAGCATCGCACGCATTTGTGCTCTTGGGCGGCGCTGAGCTCATTCACCTCTTAAAAATAGGTAACGATGGTGCATGATCATCATTCCTGTCCCCATTCATGTGCGTCGCTACACAGATTTTTACTCTATACCTCCGCGCTTTTGCTTTACACTTGGGGAAATACCATTGTGTATAAAATTTGTCATTAATGGCATGGTTCGGCACTTGATTACTAGAACAAAGGAATGGTAATATTGACCAGGCACTACGATAACTATGATACGCATGTATTGGGAAAGTTTAAGAAGTTGGAAGTATTCGCGTAAAGTGCGTGTGTAGGATAACATCTAGCGTATGCAGGCTGCGGATGCCCTTCGAGAAGCTTATCAACTCACGCAGACAGCGTTCCAGCTCAAATAAGGAGGTCATATATCATGACGCATGCAGCTGAGCCTGTGCTTGCTGTATCGCATGCGCGTGCACATGCGTCGGTTTAGCAACCGCATGGCATACTTGGATTTCTCGTATCCATGAATGGACCACAACCTCCTCGATGGTAATCCGGCGTGATGGGTCCGGTTCGAGCATCTTGCGAATCAAGCTCCTACAGGCACGAGGGCTCAGGTTGTTGATAGTCTGTGGATAAACAGGGTCCTTCTCCTTCTCCTTGACAGGCATCGATGCACAGCCCGTGGCGTAAGCGGCATAGAGCGCGTCGGTCATTTGGGCGACACGCCAAGGCATCTCTTGGAAATGCAAACAGTAATAGACGATAGCGCACGCCCAAATGTCGACCAGGCGGGCGTCGTAGGCTATGAGTCAAGGGAAGCAGCCGCAAATCAGGCTACCTCTCGAACGAGTGCACCTAACCGCTTACGTTTGCCTAAGAACTGCTCGGGGGCGATGTACGGTTCACTACCGCAAAGGCCGGTCGACATGTGAACCGTTGTCTCCCAAGGCAGACGATATACAGTTGATGCACCGTAGTCCCCAATCTGGGGATGCGTAAGCATATGGATGCATCCATGTGGTACCCACGAACCTTGAGATGTCCTTTAGTATCGAAAAATAAATTTTCCGGTTTGATGTCGCGGTGGGCGACGCCTTGACTGTGTAGATATGACACGCCAGTGAGCATTTGCTTGAAACAACACTCCACCTCGCTGGGTGACATGCCTCCCTTCCTAATGGCAGCGTAGAGGTCTCCACCGGGACAGAATTCCATCACTTCGCACCAATGTTGACTCTCGTCTTGGACAAGATCCACGGTTTCGACAATATTGACATGGTGCAAGGTGGAGGAAATGCAAAATTCGGCGGTGAGTTTCTTCACGTATTCTTTCTCCGATTCGTTCTTTCGTCTCTTACGGAATTCCTTTGAAAAGTAGCGTTAGCAGGTTGTAAACGGAACGACGAATGGAGAGGGTATGTGTTAAACTTTTCATACCTTGACAGCGTACAGCTTTTCTTCGCTTCTGTCCCATTTGTGAGCGAGCCGAACTACAGAGGTAGCACCTTTGCCGATTGCAATCTTTTGGCAAACCCCGTACTTCTGTGAAAGACTGGCGGTACTGTCCCCCGTGACGGATCTCCGCTCGCCATCCGAATCGGATTTTTTGCTGCTGCCGGTTGACATGGCCGAAGATTTGCGAGTCAGCTTCGGTGCGGACGAGATGAGGTCCTTGAGGGTGAATTTTTGACCGCCGTCGGAGTGAACGTTCGAAGTTGCTCTGGAAAGTGACCTGGGTCGGGAGGGAGGTGGGGACCTAGCGCTCGAATGGGCCGGCTGCGGGTCGGGCGTGGACGCTTTGCCACCC
Source organism: Pulveroboletus ravenelii (assembly GCA_038090235.1). NCBI lineage: Eukaryota > Fungi > Basidiomycota > Agaricomycetes > Boletales > Boletaceae > Pulveroboletus > Pulveroboletus ravenelii. Next base: position 25,776 of record JBBPMH010000159.1, on the reverse strand, counting down.
GAAACGCCGGTGGAGATACTTGGAGCACGGCTTGGTGGCTGACTTGGAGGACGGGTAGAAGGGCGACTCGAGCTATCACATTCTGAAGGAGAAGGGGGGTTATCTATCGAATCTGGAACGTTCATGGCAAGAGGCAAGTCGGAGAAGGAGGAAGGGGCGACAAAGGGTGGCAGTGAGGCAAGGCACTAGAGGCGCTCCGAAGGAAAACAGAAAGAAAAAAGAATCAATTCATCAACGACATTGTGAAAAGTTGCAGGAGTGAACACAGGACGACTGCGATGCGACGATGATTTGGATGAGTCGCGGCGACCGAGCAAGGCGAAAAGAACAATCACCTCCCGGAGCGCTGTCCGGGATGACTAAGCGAGATATTCTGAGCCTGCCAAAAAAGGAAAGCACCAAACGTTAGGAAGGACAGGTCGACATATATATCGCTCACATGGATATGATAGTACTTCCACACGAGGCCACACGAGGCCGCCTGTCGCCTAGCTTTATAAAAATACGACATGCAGCCATGTGGGGTATTCGTGCAGATCAAAGTCGTCTGCGAGATGAAATATGCACGTCTTCCGCCTCCGTTGCAGGGTCGCAAACCAACGAATCGCGAATTGGCCTGCTCTGAACAGCGCGTAAAGTTACCGAGACCGTGGGTCATTCTTATTCAGCACAACATCACGTGATAGGAACCTAACTGTACAGTTTTTCCCACTAAGGTTGTGGCTTGCTGACGTAACCAGCCACAATCCTATGTCCAAATGACTCGTAGACAACGTCCCCGTCCGACACCCTCAAGATCAAGGTAACTCCAGTTACCTTTCCTTTTGTTGCGAACGTCGACTTCCTTCTCCTTTTCAGATTTCGCCATGGTTAACTTACGTTCTCAAAAACGGCTCGCTGCAGCCGTCGCTGGTGTCGGCAAGCGCAAAATCTGGCTCGATCCTTCCGAGCAGGCAGAGATCGCCAACGCCAACTCTCGTTCGCATGTAAAGAAACTCATCAAAGAGGGACGTGTCATCATCAAACCCACCGTCATGCACTCCCGTGCCCGCACGCGCGACCTCCTTGCTGCAAAGCGCAAAGGTCGCCACACCGGTCCGGGTAAACGAAAGGGTACTGCCGAGGCTCGTCTGCCCACCAAAGTGCAGTGGATGCGGAGACAGCGCGTTCTGAGGCGGTTACTGAGGAAATACAGAGAGGCAGGCAAGATTGACAAGCATCTGTAAGCTTCTTCCCTTGGTCGCACGTGCGGGAATGCTCCATCTTCCGCCCCGATTTTCGTCCAGCTACCACTCGCTGTACCAGAAGTCAAAGGGTAACGTTTTCAAGAACAAGCGCGTGCTCATGGAATACATTCATAAAGCCAAGGCTGAGAAGAACCGCACAAAAGTCCTCACAGACCAGATGGAGGCTCGCCGCGTCAAGAACAAGGTGTGTTGTCATCGATAATTTATATTATCATTGCTGATTGATGTCCACCCAGGCTGCTCGGGAACGTCGTGCAGATCGTTTGGCGCACAAGCGCCAGGAAATTCTTGCTGTGGAACAAGAGGCAGTTGTGGAGTGAACGGTGTCTTTCAGCCCTCAGTTGTATCCTATATGCCATGCATGTCATGCATCTTACGCCTTATGGTTTATACACAACATGCGTTTCCTACTTTTGACCCGAAGGCAAGTACCGACATCGTGAGTTTACAGTAAGACATGCGCCAGGCTCATGCACATCTCCTTAATCCGTCGCTCCTTTGCTACCTCCTCGACCATCTCCCGCGTGATACCAACCTGCTGCCTGGTGCCATCATCATCCATCTGCACATGGGCGAGCAGCCCACACTCATTCAGAGCAAACGCGGCATCCTCAACTCGGAGGTTCGTCGCATGCGCAATTTCAGTAAGCGTGCATTGGACTACTACGTGGGATGTTGCGCTGCCGTCCGGATTTGATATCGTCTCGATCCGCCGGAGTGCAGTGAGTGCTTCTGTCAGTAACACTCAGGATCAACCACCACAGCACGAGTAAATGAATACGGACCATCTACATGACGAGGGGTTGACGCCGTCGAAGCCACATCACCGATCTCACCATCCCATCCCTTTGGCCGCTTTCTGCGAATCACGTTGCCCTCGCTTGACTGAAGTTGTGAGATGTCGAGCATCCATTGGTCTGTGGTCACTTGCATATATTCAGGTGGCAACACTGTCAGCAGACGCCTGGGGCTAGTGTTAGATGTGAAACTTTGGTAAACCACTGAGAAAACATGCCGGAAGAAACGTATGAGGGTCGCAACCCAATATGTGAGATAGCTGCGCAGCCCCAGATCTGACAAAGGTCGTTCTGGCGTGCCGACCCTTCCGACTCTACGAGATAATTCATAACCTGATGGGATGTAAGAATGAGATCAGAAGGATGTGCTGACGATGACGCACTGAATTCTATCATGAGCATCCCATACCCCTTGCGCTGGTATGGAGGCAAGACAATTATACAGGCAAGGTTGTAATCATCGTATGAAAATTTTTCCTGCAATCGTGTCAACCGAGACAGGCGGAAATTGTTGATTGAAACCGACCTTGGAGAAAAATCCTAATATATGGTCCCGTTGCGAATCGGCATCCGTCAATATATAGAAGAGAACTGTAAATTTTTGAGGGTTGGAGTGCCCAAGACAGAATTAGGTACTTACAGTTGTCGCAGTCGAAAAATAAGGTCTTGACATCGATGAACAGCTTCCCAAAAAGCGACAGATTTTGACAATAGAGCTATACGCAATGCCATAAGGCCGCCAGAAGTTGACATGGATTACCGGTTGACTCACCTTTTCCTTGGCTCCGTCCACCTCCCAAACAGTGTGTGCTCCTCGCTGGTAGACTTTCCTGCCCGGCGGATGTCTCCTGTCACACTTTTTCTTGGGAGAGATCAACTTTGCTGTTCCAGTCAAAGGTGAGAAGTAGAATGCGCTCACAGCGTGTAACTCCCATATCGACCCTTCTGTCATGTACTTGAAACATCGCTCACAGACCCACAAAATGGCCTTTTCACCAGCCAGGTAAGAACGTGCAAGACCACTGGCGAGCAGGTCAGAAGTCCGAGCGTGTGAGCGTCGATTGACACCTGAAGTCTTAAGGATCGGAGTAGAAGGTCTGCCAGGGATAGTACTACCCTCCTCGGCTTCCGACTCCATTAATGGATATGGAGAGAAGTACCTATGGGAAGTAAATCTCTAGTAATATCGCATCCAATAGATGGACACATACCAAGTTCTGATTTGCCACTGTCCAAAGTTGACTTTGTCAAAGTTCCTCCGCGCAGTGATCTGCTTGTAGCGTTGAACGTCAAAGTCTTCGTCCGTCATAGCGTCCTGAGATGCTGTGGCAGTTGGTGCGTCCGGAAGAAGTGGCGCCCCCAACGAGCTAGCCCGTGTAGTGGTCGGCGAAATGGGACGGCTGGTGGATTCCTCCCTCTTTCGTTTTCCATTGTTCGCGCCCGATGGCAAAGTGTCTGAGCCGGGCTCGACGTGACGCAACTCGGACCCAGGTATCCACTCGTCCAGTCGCTTATCAGAGCCTTCATAGTGGACATAGGCGTGGCCATCGGAACTGCGGTGCTGGAGAACTTGAACGAACTCTGTCGCGAACACAATAGGAAAATGATTGGATTCAGGACATCTATCCGGGGTTGAACGTTGAACGACGACGCACGGTCAATGCCATTCTTTCTCACCAAGAAAGCCCTTCCTGGATCCCCAGAATGCGCTGTTTCAACCATGGGAAGCTGAGTAGCCAAGGACATTAACAACGGAGCCTGTCGGACCCACAAGTTGCCATCTGCACAGTATCTGAGTTTCTCATTCGCGTACCTCTCATTAAAGCCACTACCTCGCAGACTACTATACTTTGAGAGACCCAGACTGAGATGTAAATCTACGAAGTCCCCACTCCTGGCTGGGGACTCGACTCCAACGAGAATTTTGTTAATCAGCCTTGCTGCGGAATCTGCAACAAGGAAAGGATATAAAGGCCGTGCCACGCTGAGCGGATGTCTCCCCGAATTTCTCCCTCGCCCGCCAGTAAAATTACGGAGATCCCTCCACAGCAAGTCCATTTACCCACGTTCTGTCTATAAAGTGATACTGGCCGAGGGTTTCTTTTGAATCCTCGTATCATGCACCAACATCTCGCTCGAGCTGGCGATCAGATCGCATTTGCGGTCGCGATATCGTTTCTGTGTCTTCCAGTGGTGTCTGCCTGTGACCTGTAAGCTTCCTTCTCGAGTCGTACACATCCGTTCATCGTTGTCGTAGCTCGGACCTTGGTGACTGTGGACTTTCGCATGGAATTGTCATTGGTGTTGTTGCTGGCTGTGGTTAGCCCTTCCGATTGATGCCGGAAATCCTCTGAAATCGCTACAGGGGCGCTAGGTATCATTCTGGCCATATGCGTCGTGTTTCTTCGACGGCGGCGGTCTCAGAGGAGGAGGATACGCTTCACCCACGTCGATCATAACGGGATAGGAGGGTTATCACCGAATCTACCAAAGCCGCCGGGTGCACCATTCTTCGGTGGTAACTCTCTGTCCCATCAAGCTGCCTCGCCTCCTTCGCCCATATACATGCCCCAATACGTGCCCCAATACCCTCCTCGCGGTTATGAACCATCTCACAATTACTTACCACTACAGTCAATTTCCCGCCCACCACCACCACCAGCCACGCCAGTATCGCCGACATCGACTCGCCGCCCTCTCTCGAGCACTATACCAAGGCCCATCCCGCCGCTTGATACTCCTTCCTCTGCTCGATTCCCCTTTCCAGGAGACGAGCCCGCTAGAACTGTGTCTCCGCCTTCCCCCGGTGTACAGAGGAATACAGTAGCGTTACCCCGCCCTTCACAGATTTCTTCCCCTCCGCCTCGAAGCCCCACAATCACAATTTCCTCAGCACCCACTCCTTCCCTGCGCACGTCCGGCACCGCCTCACCCCTGAACGCAGCACGCCCATCTGCATTGCCTCCCATTCATACAGGAACCTCCAACATGGAAGAGCCACCTCCTGCTTATACACCCATTTGATACCGCATTATTTTTACGATTTCGCCTCGTCCATCTGCCAGGCTACGTTGCTCTATGACATGATACTACTCAGTTTTACCCGGTAAAAGGGCATTCAGGTTGGAACGAATACGTATGATCCACAGGACAATGATATTTGTCTCGCTCGGTATGGTCACCCATTTCTCGACAGGATAGTATTCAGTCAGTTCAAGTACAGGCAATTAAACCACATCCTTTGGTCGAACAGGTTGTCCAGGGACACGACAGATGCGGGTGTGGGAAACACGTTATCGATGCACAGCCTTTGAACCGTTGGTTGGAAAGCAGATCGGTTACGCCGCACAAACATCCGCATAAACGGCGCACTGTCTGGCACATTGTCTAGAGGCGGTGTCTTCCACACTAACTTTAGAGAATTTTCCACTCCTAACCCATCACAGCAACGCAGCGCTCACAAGTAGCTTCCTCGTGTTGAGAAGCCAACTTCAGACGAAGCCTGCTCTCGCCCACACTTATGAAGACAAAGGGCCTGCGTTTGATTTGTTGATCGCTAGAATCGAGGCAAGTTTGACCTGGCAAGTTGTGTATCCTGGGGTGAAACGATTTTCCGCTGAGACCGGTGCGTACTAACAACCGCCCCCCAAGTATGTGGTACGGATGGTTGTCCCCCTATGTTTTCGAGGTATCATGGGACCTCATGAGCGCCAGCTATTCTGCTCCTGAATGTGCCCTGAATAGATCCTCTAGAACATCGGATGGCACTGTCAGATGTACCTGTCCACGGGGCAGCCTTAGAGCTTTCGGGGCTAGCCATCCTCCAGATTACCGTCCCTCCGCTTCTAGGCCTTTCAAGGGCTCTCCCGCGCTCTGCGACCAGAAAGCACTGTTTCAGTACCTAAATGCTACAAATAACGTCACCTCTCCGAGTGCGGATAGGTTCCCTATCTCCCGATTGTTTTGACACTTGTCAGACCTGTCCAGCTTACCGGTGCCAATGCGGAGGACAGCGAAGTCGTCCCTCGCTACCAGTCAGGGTACGGGTAACGATCTCCGAGGACCCCACAGCAGCGCCACTGGCCTGTACACTTGCCTGGCAACCTGGTAGATCACAGCATTCCAACTGACTTGTTAACACCGTCTGCTTCCTATTGGAAGAATGACACCCATGTTCTAACAGATGTTAAGATTGATATATTCGCCTTATCCAGGTCGAAAATAAGAGGGTAAAAACAATTGGTTTCATGGTTTCTACGAGGTGGGGAATTCTAGCATGGACAAGGACAAAGCGACGTATCCACCCCGAGTACTAGCTGCCCGACAAAACTGGCGAGAACGAGGACAAGAGCCCATGGCGACTCGTTTTTCTGTGATATCCAATTCAGCAACAACGTCGTAGGTCTGTAAGCTTCGGGGTAGAACTCGGCCCCAAGCAGGCCTGTCCTTGCCCAAACATCTATCATAAAATGACCCCACAGGACAAACCAAGCAAATACCCAGAACCAACCGAGGAGCCCACCAACACGTCTTCCAGTGATCCGTCTCCAAGCCCATTCCATTGAGACCCCAACACCATGCATGAAGAAGAACCCCATGACTGCAACCGTGGTGTCTTCGCCCCGACCCATCCCGCGCATCCCAACATCATGCAAGACACCCGAAAGTGTAAAAGCACCAATGACGAGCCCAGCTCGTCCAAGGTATCTTTCCAAAGGCTTGCCGCCTACCGCCACAAAGCTCTCACGAAAGAGTTGGTGCCATCGTCGTCCCCAGAAACCAGTAAGCGAGGTTGAAAACCAAGGAGAATCGAAAAGAGGCGGCCATTGTGAGGGGTATTGCTGGAATAGTAATGTGAACAGTGATGCATGTAGCTGGAAGACTCCCTCAATGACGACGTATGCAGTGATGCCAGAAAGCACAGTGACAGATGAAGATTTCATGTACCGTTCCAGAGGAGGAAGCGATGGATCGAAGATTGTACCGCCTTTTGGTGTTCCAAATGTATCGGGTCCAAACGACTGGATGGTTCTGCGCAGGGCGTCGAATACGAATGCCAAGCAGATAAATCGGCAAAGAGAAAGCAAGAGAAATTTCGATCGAGATTCCACTCGAAAATACGGTGCTGGAATGTGCATCTTCGGAGACCAGTTCCAACCAATTCCCCTGAGATTTGGGAGGAGATCCCAGGCATTCCACAGCGCCAAAGAGATAGAGATGCTATGCTCGGTGAGGGTATCTTTATTGTCACGATTGACTGTGCAATCTCCTGACTTGCGGACTGGTAGTCTCAAGTAAGGACGCGGGGCCAACGCCCATGTCGTGCATCGCATTGCAATGTTAAACATGGCCAGCTGGATTGTAAAGTTTGAGTCCACAATCCTAGCCAGAGTGTTGGCACTTACCGCTAGTCCCTGGTTAAGGTGATCGTAACCTGGGTAATTCCACGAGACATCCAGAGACATGCCGGCTCGCAACGTTATCCAGAACACTATAGGAAGGAGTGCGGCCCGGTAAAGATGTGTGCGCGGTAATTGTACCAGAACGGCCATAACATAGTAGCTGAATACGGCTGGTATGAGTATAGTGGCGAAGGTATATGGTGTCACAATGGCTCGCTCAAAGGAGAATGCATATTGAAGCATGTCTGGTTGCCTGTGGAAGGGACACGTCAGAGTTTTGAGAATGAGTACAGAAAAGAAATAACCAAGACATGAGTGAAAAGAATGAGACTGCAACTACGATTCAAATCGGGCCGACACCTGGGGCGAGTATGTATGTCAGGAATTTGACAGCTGACCCTTGACAGAACCGGCAGACAAAAAGGAGAAAGCAAGTTGAAAGACGGGACGTTTGCTGACTTTACATAAGGCGCCGATAGTGCGACAAAGTGATAAGCGCAGACAGACCCCGCGCTGAATTGCCGTAGAGTCAAAGTCCGAATGCAGTAAATCGATCCTCTGATTGTACCATGATGATGAATCCGTGCACGACGACTCCCGCACTGGCAATCGGTCAAAGCAAAAGCCTTCTTCGTGTCTTATTCCCAATTGCCCTTCACGCCCTTGCAATCTACTCTGTCTATAGGGCTCTCAGATGGCGACGAACCAAACAACATGACATAAACCGGGGTGCCTTGAGTGGTCCTGGCACTGGACCGGCGCAACGGGATGATCCGAATAGAACCCGGGAACCAGGAGGTATGTAGGACATTGGCAATGCGTTCGGAGAGTATCACTGACGGTGTCCGGGGTTCAACATAATCTAAACGTTTCAAGTCTGGACCCCTTTAGCTTTCGAGTATCCAGAGATAACACCTTGTCCGCACCCGATAAAGGACGTGAAGCCTGTGCCATACCGTCCCTTCAGATGGGGCGAGTACCAGTAAGTCGGATCTGTGCACGGCTTTCGTCTGTTGTCATATCTACGACAATGACCCATACGAAAAGGCTGTGTGCCATTTTGCGTCGTGTCGCTCACGCTCGGTTCATTTATCCAGCGTAACGATGGGCATTCATACCATGCCTTGGACTGAGTGGATGGAATTGGACGAGTCATTCTCGTTTCACCAACGAATTCGCAAATTTCGAGTAAACCAGTGTGGGAAAACAGTCCTACGCGTTCTCCCTGCTCGCGAGGATGAAGCCGTGAAAGTTTCCGGTGGAGCTGAAGCAGGTTCGTGACTTTGGGAGGGGATGGCCTGGATCTGTAGTCGCTCAATTGGAGTTGCAGTGAAGGAGCTGCTGTACGAGCTCGCGGAATATTTGCCTCAACGATACCCATCCTCATTCCATATATCACGTCTTCCAGCATCAGCTTCTATACCGACTATCGGAGGGATACCCCTATCGTGGCACGGGAAAATGCCAGTGAAGACAATCGAGGTCGTCGAAACAGGAGAAAAGTATGATCTTGGGGTCCTCGAGTCAATGGACGACGTAGAAATGGGAGAAGCGGCATTCAGAATAGTAAATGGCCTGTAAGTGGAAGAACGTTGTTGCTATTATTGAACGCTCATGTCGCTGAATGTTTGGACAAGGGTACAAGACGACATTGCAATAATGATAGAAGGTGATAGGACTGGCGGATCATGGCAACCTGCGTTACTCATCGTGTCGGATAAGGAACGGACGGCAAATGTTATTTCCAGGCAGGACTCATATGTGTGCCAGGTATGTGACCCACTCCATGCGCGGTAGCCTTTTCTTCACCTCTGCCAGGATTTTGGCGTATGCGCGACAAGATTGGAATGCCTCTAGACGAAATACACCTCACTGGTGAGGTACCTCAGTGTAAGCGTGGTTTTAAAATACTATGTATAAACCTCTTTAACGGAATACTTGTAGTCAAGGAGAAGCTACAGCTCAGCTTGAACCGTTTTTTCCAACGACTACCTGTCGACAAACCGGTGGTGAGGCACAACTATGGCATACAGGCAGTTCCAGCGAGAGCCTCAGAGACGGGGTTGGGTGCAGATGATACTCTATCCAATATCGATCCCGATGAGCTCAGTTGGTCCGAATCTCTTAACGGCCCAGAAGACGACTTTACCCAGGGGCGAGGCCATGGCACGAGGGAGGTTCCGTTTCTTTCTCCCTCGGCTCTCCGCTTTAGGAGCGAAAGACAGACCCTGCGTCGACTTTCCCGCACAGGTGCCATCGTGTTTGGAATACGTACGTATCAGTTTAAAGTGGAGGAGCTCGCCCGGGAGCGAGGTGTCGCGGCGCGTCTGGCGAGTGCAGTACGGAGTTGGCCCGAAGACGTTGCATTATACAAGGGGCGTAAGCGGTACCGAGACGTTCTTGTTGAATTTCTGGACGAGAGGGCGGAAAGGGATGGCGTCAGTGGCCCAATAGAAGGGATGCTCCCGTTCCCGTACTAGGCACGATAGTATGGAAGTATTATGTACTTACAGCATCCAGTGTACGATCATCGAGGCTGTTCATTGATCTGTGTCATGTTGAATCTCAAAGCTTCTCGCATGCTGGATGGCACGTTTCTTTGTACCTCTGATATTCACTCAGTAATAACTGCGATGTGGGCCAAAGCTCGTCCCTTCAGGTGTGGACATCCACAAGCCATCCCGAGATTCGTGGACCATTGTACACTTTCAGAATGCATCATGACTCATGACTATTGTATTTCCAGGTGGGGGGACCACATATGCCAGTGATTGTTTCCAGTCAAAGCACATTTCCAGATTTCCAGATTTGCACACAACAAAGGGAACCACAAGCTGTAGGGCAGCCTGTACCTGTCCACCAATGTCCATTTGTTGCAGCGTATAAAAGAGATAGGTTGCATTGATATCTAGCCATCCTGGAGACCCGCTCAAGCTACACCCATGATTCCCGCAACAACATTCAGCCAGCAATGCTCATCGGTTGACCGACCAAGGTATGACATTGTGACAGGGCGACCTGCCCCTGGCATAGTGGAGTTGCACTCTGTTGACCTCTCCACCTGGGATGATGGCGCGTGGGGAGACTCCTTCTTCTCCGAGAGCCACCCAGATGATCTGGATGAGCCGTGGCCCTATCGTTTCAAGGTAAGCACGTAAAGCTTGGTATGCTTGAATTCGCTGTAAACTTGCCTTCAGAGTGGGGAGTGTGTGTGGGTTTGTGCTGGCGATGGCGAGTGGTATCGCGGCAAGGTCGTTGGCCAAGCAAAGAGGGGAAGGACAAGAGGGGTAAGGATCCACGCGCCCTTTTGTGATGGTGGACTGATGACATAATCAAAGGACGACGGCCTGTTCTGGTTTGTCGAGTTCCGCTTGGCCAAGAGCAACATTCGCAAGTGGTTTGCACCACTGAACGGAGACATCAAACCGGACACTCCCCACACTCATCAGCTGTTGTCGGATGCTGGCTGGCTGGAATCTGACAGCGAGGTTGGCCGCCTTTGAACATGTCTCTTCACTTACCGCATCAGATAATCTATTCCACCTGTGGCTCTCTTTTCTTCGCGTCTCACTAGTTTCACGCTCATTTGTATCGTTATACCACCTGCACGCACCCTGGCATTATTAGAGTAAACAGTCCTATCTAACCAATCGAATCTTGCATTTTGTCCTCAGCCAGTGGCTGTACCGCACCAGTTAAGTTCCGGGCGCAAGCTCCTGTCTTCGCGCCATCACTCCGTTGTATGATTCTCTCACTTGAACCTCCTTCAAAATGACAAAAACATACCTGATGAATAGTTTGGTGGAAAAGGTGCGATCGTTGTCTTTTCTGTGTCTGCACGAACAACTCACTTTCTTGTGGATTCCTAGATGCAGTCCACCGACCAGGACTTCAGGTTAGCGATCACCCCCCATACGCGTCAAATTGCTGGTCCTGACGTTTTAAAACTTGTATCACAGGTTCATGGGATTGAACGATCTCATGCTGGAGATCAAGCAGGATCCAAACAGCTTCTTTGGCGATGAGACCACTGAAAACAGAGTCCTCCGCCAGGTACTGAAACTCGTCGAAGATACGATCTCCGAGGTCAAAAACCAGGCAGTCAAATGGTGTGTTTGATATCCATGCTCAGCGTTGACTTCATCACATTAAGGATCTCGTCGCACGGTCTTCCAGTCTCGGACAACTTATCAAGATTATCAGAGAAAGCCAGATGGAGCTCGTCGTGGACAGTCTTATCAATTATTCGGTGGGAAAGGACGAGGAGCTACGAGATATATCTGGGCTTGGTTCGTGCTTGCATGTTATCTGAAGTGATCGATTTGACGCCACTCCGTAGCCCTGAAGACGATTACATCAGAACTTCCCCCAGACGGCAAAATCGCTGGCAAGGCATGTGCAAAACTCACGCCAAAGCTACTCGGACAAGTGCATAGCGTGAGATGAATCCGCGCGCGACATCTTTCCTTGATAAACCTTCGTTCTAGCCCGACACACCCCCAGAGACACTGCTCGAAACATTATCCACACTTTCCATCCTTATCACACGCTTTCCAGCTCATTTCGCCGATCCTTCTCTGATACCACAGCCATTAACCGCCATCGCGCCTCTCCTGACACATTCACGTCCAGCTGTCAGAAAACGCGCCATATCCACTCTGTCCCAATTCGTCCCCGTTGCACCACCAGAATTGTTCGTGACTCTACTTCAAGAAAACATCTTACCTTTTCTCGCAGTAGATGCCAACGTAGAACAGCAGAGGACCACTGTGAACCTCATTGCTGCGATCTTCAGGCAGTCGTCGCAACAGTTGACACCGTCATTAGGAGACATCGTACCTGGCCTCTTACAAGCAGTGAAACGCGACGACGACGAGCTGAGGGAGGGATGCTTGCAGGTGACATATGAGTCTAGAGCCCCCTGGTTTTTTCGCTCACCCGTTATAGGCTTTGGAGACATTACTACTGAGGTCATCGGGAGAAGCCACGACGTTTGTTGATTCAATGGTACAAGTAGGGCTCCAGTATATCAAGTATGATCCTGTAAGTTGGTCTACATTTGTGTCACTAAACAGTATTTGACTTTCACGTAGAATTATACTGACGAAGACAATGGCGAAGACGAAGAAATGGCGGATGAAGACGACGAAGACGAAGATGGAGAACTTGATCAGTTCGTTGACGCATTGTGATGTTGTAATGTACGGCCGGCATACTGATTGTCTCCAGGTACTCTGATGACGAAGATACTTCGTACAAGATTCGTCGTTCTGCCACAAAATTACTGTCAGCTGTGATTGTTACTCGTCCGGAATTATTGGTCTCGCTGTACAAGAATGTCTCTCCCGTCCTGATATCACGATTTAACGACAGGGAAGAGACGGTCCGCCTCGAGGTGTGGGCCGCCTATGTCACGTTACTCAATCAAACGAGTATGTACGGTGGCCTGCCGCAAAATTTAGAAGCGGACTCCGCTGCGCGCGGGAAGAGGAAGCGTGATAGCGAAGAGCGGATGGATGTCGAGGAGACGCCTTACACGCTTCTAAGGTCACAGGTCCCTGCCTTGTCCAAAGCGCTACTCGGTCAGTTGAAACCGCCAAAGACCGCACCGGCGACCGTACAGGCCGGGTTTCAGTTACTCTACGCTCTCCTCGGTGTATTGCCGGCGTCTTTGTGCGGTCAGGTTGGACCTATCGTGGCGACGTCAAAAAGTATCCTTTCCCAGTCACCAAATACGACAACATCCACATTGCATCTAACATGTCTCTCGTTTCTTGCCCTCTTCCTCTCGACGCACGCACCTGCAGTATATAGCCCGTCACTACCTACTCTCACGTCCGTCCTTCTCAAGTCTCTCCGAGAGCGCCACCCTCGAGTTGTGTCCGAGGCATTTCGTGTTTTCTCTGCGTTACTAAATGCTACGCGGCCGGTGAAGAACAATGACTGGCCGGAGCGGGTCTACAATGAAGCTCTGCAACGGCTTGGCACGCACGATACAGATGCGGAAGTGCGCAGTTGTGCAGAGGACTGCGTGGCCGACCTGTGGATATGCGCTACAGATATGATGAAGCTCAAAGGTGGAAAAGAGTGGCAAGCGATATGTCGCACCACTGGTAATACTGCTGGTGCGGTCAGGGTTGTCACAAAGGTTGCTCGGGACGTGGATATTGGTGACGAATGGGTGAACTCCTGCTTGGAATGGATCATGGACCTGCTAAAGAAGAGTGGTCGAGGTGGAAAACCGGAAGTTTTCACTGCACTGGACACCCTGCTCAGAAGGTAATTTCCCCTGTCTCCCTGGCCTGACGGCTCGGTAAACCCACCGAACAGATATCAATCGCGAATACCTGCCAATCTCCCGCCTTCTCTCATTCCTCAAATAAAGCTATATGTTGGCACCTCGGATATCTCTCTGCTTTCGCAAGCGCTTTCCATTCTCGCTCTTCTTATGGAATTGTCACCCTCCATCACGTTCCCGGTAGTTGAGAAAGAATTACTGGCTGATATTTACCAGATTGCCCATTCGCCCCTGGTTTCTGGCGCAGCTCTGGATTCCTTGCTCGCGTTCTTCTCGGCCCTGGTTCAGGCAGACAAGCAAATTGCGACACACGCGATTCCCAGCCTCGTCATTGGCGTTACAAAGTCCCCAGGAACGGAGGCAAACCCAGCCAACGTCGCAAAGTGCGTTGGACAGGTCGTCAGGAGTGCCCAAGGTGTTGCTGCCGGGACGATCGCAGAGTACTCCAAGGCTGTCAAGGTTTGATTATTTATTTGTCTTACCTTCCTTGGGATCATCTGAATATTCGAACGAATAGAAATCATCGAAAGCCAGGTCACCAACAGTCGTCCTCAGCTTATTGATCTTGGGAGAGCTGGGTCGTTTCATGTAAGTATCTGTGCTGTTTAGAGGGTGCGCCACCTCATGCTGCTCAGTGATATGTCTATCCAGCATGATGTATTTGATAATGCTATCGACCACTTTTCTGCAGAGGAGGAGGAGATTAGGACTGCAGCTGCATTCGCAGCTGGTGAGCACGATGTTGTCGCGGCTATAGTTTTCGCTTACATGTGACGAAGGAAACATCGCGATTGGGAACTTGCACTTGTTCCTCCCTGCCATCCTCAAAGTTGCGGAGCAGGACCCATCCAAGCGGCTACTGTCCCTTCATGCGCTCAAGGAGGTCTGTTACGGGGATTCTTTCCAAATTATCATTCGCTGAAGATATCTTTCTCCACAGGTCGTAACGCATTGCTCTCATGGACAATTGGAGCCTGTCGCGGATGCCATTTGGACTCCTCTCTTCCACAACTCTACTTCAGACTCGGAAGAATCGACACGAAATGTTGCTGCGGCATGCTTGGGCAAACTCACAACCACCCATCCGTCGCGCTATCTCCCCCAGCTCCATGCATGTATACACGACGAGAACCCAGCCATACGCGCCACGGTTGTATCAGCGATTCGATACACGTTCGCTGAAAGCTCCCCCTCCTATGACGAACTTCTTGCGCCATTGATGATGGACTTTTTGAGTTTGATGAAAGATACTGATCTAGTGCGCAGATTCTCATCTTGGTGAATACGGCTGACGACTTGCATGCAGGCCGTTCGTCGTCTCGCGCTATCCGCGCTAAATTCGGCTGCACGGACGAAGCCACATCTTATCCGAGACCACCTTCCGACACTTCTTCCTATCCTCTACGCAGAGACCAAGGTTAAACCCGAACTTATTCGGACCGTACAGATGGGTCCATGGACACATAAAGTCGATGACGGACTGGACGCACGCAAGACTGCCTGGGAGACACTTTATACACTTGTAAGCTTAAAGCCCCTACTCGTGACCCGTTCTCACTCATCCCAAACAGCTGGACACATGTCTCCACAAACTCGACCTTCCGACCTACCTGACATACCTTATTCCCGCACTCACAGATCCGTCGGACGAAATCAAAGTGCTGTCGCACCTTCTCATTTCTCGCCTTTCCTCCCTCACGTCCTGCATTCCTCTTCTGATCGCCCACTTGGATGAGCTTATGCCCGCACTAGAGACAACGATGCGTGGGGCACCGGTCACTAAGGACACCGTTAAACAAGACTTGGAGCGCGCAGCCGAACTCAGGAGGAGCACTATGCGTGCGGTCGCGGCTTTGATGAAAGTCGTCGCGATCGGTAGTGCAGCTGGTGCATCGGTCACGGGTGGAACCCAGAAGTTTGAGGCATTCGTGGACGATGTGAAACGGAACGAGCAGTGGGGACTTGAGTTCAGAGAGCTGGTTGGGCAGTGATGCAGAAGGAGAAAGAGTTGCAAGAAATGTAATTGGGCAAGCAGAAAATATGTACTTGTGCTTTGTACCGGGTCCGGAAACATGATGACCCGAAGCGAGGCTGAGGACTCGGAAGGACCTTGTCTGGATCCCACCTTATAATCTACGGGTAATGTCATTTCGTGGAATGAGAACAGCGCGCCGTTCACACCTTAGCTGACGACGATGTACTCGATACGACGAGCACCACTTGTACTTCGTATCCCTAACAGGCATGGTCATGCTGTGCGGAAACTGTATTCTACAGTGCCCCCTCCATCACCGAGAACACGCACCGGACGTCCCCTGCGGACGACCCTTCTCATTGCAGCCGTCATTTCCGGAGGCACGTTGTTCGGTCTGTATTCCGACGCCAAGTCATGTCCCTCACCACCCTTCACGCTGGCCAAAGCCAGCCCTCGACCCGAACGCGATGTCGACATGTCGCCATCTCTCCTCACGCTCCTCCGCACGTATTTCGTGTACGGGCTCATCTCCTGTGAGACAATCGTAGACCATGCACCCGAGGTGCTCGATACATTGTTGAAGGTGCCCCTCGTAGGCATGGTCGTGGAGGGCATCGTGAGGCGGACGTTCTTTGATCATGTACGTGTCGTGCACTACATGGGTGCTCGTGCCCAATCTCACCACCGCTGACGCATGCTCCGTCTGCTCTAGTTTGTTGGCGGTGAAACAGCGCGCGAGACCCTTCCCCTACTCTCCCAGCTGCGGGTCCAGAACAAGGGTGTTCTGTTTGCATACAGCGTGGAAGTGGACGAGCACAAGGCCGCTGGTGCCGCGCATCATAGTAGTGAGGGCCCGGGTTCCGGGAAGCCGGCCGAACAGCCTCAGCCTGTTCACAAGCGCATCGTCACGGAGATGATCGAGAGCGTCGACACGGCTGCCGATTTCGAGGATAGGGTTGGTGCAAAGGAGGTCGCAGGTAGGCGGACCTGGGTTGCCATAAAGCTCGTGAGTCATCCTTGTCGATCCTTTTTTGGGTGACGTATCGCGCGTGCTGATGCATGGTATTGGTGTAGACGGCTCTGCTCCCAAACGTGGATGCGCTACACAACCTGTCTCTTCACCTGACACGCACCCGACCGGACTTGAGTCCACCAGTCCCTTACCCCGGTACCCCCGCATCCTCGGACCTGACTATTCTTGATACACGGATCCCCGAGGGTTCACCCCTGACAGCACAGGACGTGGAGGATCTCAAAGAGCTTTATCGTGACCTGAACAGGATATGCACACGCGCCAAGAATCGACGCGTTAGAATCATCCTTGACGCTGAGCATAGGTAACTCTGCAGTGGATTCTCATCTGACATGTTTGTGTGCTCACTTGATAAATAGCTGGTATCAACCCGCTATCGATGCTTTCGGACATGCATTGATGGAGCGTTTTAACAAGATTTCTGATGATCACAGCCTGACAAGTAGAATCGGATGGGGATTTGGATCCAGGGATACTCAAGGACCTGAACTGCAGCCAGTAGTTTATGTAACATATCAAGCATATCTGAGAAGGCAAGTTCTTGTTCCCCTTCACCGAAGTCGTCGTCTCCACACTACACAATGACTGTCCATATTCAACTGACTAACCTGTTGGTATTAGGACACCTGCCCATCTCGCACGCTCGCTTGCCCTCGCAAGGCGGAACAACTACGCACTAGGTGTTAAGCTCGTGAGGGGTGCGTATCACCCCCACGAGCTTGCAGCATATTCTGCAGCATCTTCCGCCAGTGGCTCTGTCTCGATATCACCCGACCCATACCCCCCGGTTCATCCCTCCAAACCAGATACGGACGCCTGTTACAATGAATGTGCAACTCTTCTCGTGCGCGCCATCGCCGATGATGTCAAATCATCTGCAGGTCGTGCGTCACGCATAGGTGTCCTTTTTGGCACTCACAACTGGACCTCGTCTGAACTGATCCTTGAGGGGTTGGTTAAGACCGGTCTGGCTCACGAAAGCGACGTGAGCGTCGATGGAAAGCGTAAAGGAACCGTCACCGTCCCAACGGACGTTGCGGAGAGATTTACGTTCGGCCAGTTATACGGTATGCCCTACCTTTCTCACCCCTGATCTGGCCCATCCATCTCTCATTCGTTTGTGGCAGGTATGTCGGACTCGCTCACGAACTACCTCGTTGGGCGTATAAAGAGTACCACGCCATGCGTTGTCAAATATGTTCCCTACGGTGCATTCATGGAGGTGCGTATCCCGCTTGCCTCGAGTCTTTTCGTTGCACCGAGACTAAGTGTGCACGATAGGTGATGCCATACATTTCTCGTCGTGCCATTGAGAACAAATCCGTGCTTGGAAATGGTGGAGCGGTCCAGGAGAGGAAGATGGCCGCAAGATCCATATGGAGGAGAGTATTCGGTGGTATCGGGTTGTGAGTCGTTCGTGATGGGTATATTTGAAGCGGAAGTGGAATCTCCTTTCAATTTCTGGGTTATCATTGGTGAACGATCAGTTTCCTTGACTTTTTTTTTTTTTTTCACTTTTCAACAGCCACATTTGTCATTTGACATTATTACAATACGGACGCACTTCACATAGGTTGTATTGGGTTGTCGGAATACATGTATGCCATGTACCACGCATGTACCACGCACGTACCCACACTGACGTGTCGTCTGTGCCCTTGGGAGTCGTAAATACATAATCTATTGCCAGCAGCGCCAGGAGAGTCCAGCCAAGTGAGTCGGCCGCAATTAGTACAAAGTAGCTGGTCAGCCATCCATGTCAACCAGCGTCCAACTATCTATATCCAGTCCCTTAAATGAACAAGAGACCTCCAAGGTTCCAGCCTCGAAGGCCTCAACAAGCGATCACTGTCAGACATAATCGAGAAAAAAAAGAGCTTATGATGTTCGTTTCTAGTCTCTCCCGTTCGTATTTGATGATCCCGACTGTGGCGTGATTCGTGAATTCATGGACCCGGCGTACCCGGACCGTTCTATGGCAAGGCGAGCGTGTTTAGAGTAGGGGAGGAACTGTGACTGTTACTCGTTTGCGTCCTGCGTCGCAGCAAAACCTGGGTGACCACAAACGTGGCCGTGCTCGCGACGCTCACACTCTAGAATGGATGACACGCGAAACAAAAACAAAAACAAACAAACAACGTTCAGCTGAGGTGCGCACGGACGGCCCCGACGGAGACTCACCCCGCAAAGCACCGCTGGCTTCCACCAGCTGTAGTCTGATCCCAAGAGTGCACCTGCGAGAGGAGTGCCTTTTTTCACACACGTCCGAGGTCATGGTTTGCACGTCATGTGAGCGCCTCGCGAACACTCACCTATCAAGCTTCCGAGTCCTATGAAACCTTATCAGTGATGTGGGGTATGGGCGTATTCGTGCAACCGACCTGCCATGAAAAGCGAAATGCCCAAGCGTGCCCTTTCGGGAAAAAGGAAGGATAAGAAATCATGATCCTCGGTGGGGATGATATGAAACCTACCCGAGTTCAGACAAGTCGTGGGTCAAGTGCGCGATAAGGGGATTAGAGAGCGCCACGTCTGCATTTGCTTACTATTCAGGAGTGAATAAAAAAAGAGAAGGCAGGTCACTGACAAGTTCCTGAGAAATATCCAACGAGGGCCCCTATGGTCACAGCACCTGCGCGAGTGGAAAGCCCCGCCATAGCAAAGGTGACAATGCCGGAACTCAATGTTGTGGCAATGACTGCGTTCAAGATGCCATAGCGTTCGACGAAACCCGCAGTGGAACGGCCGATGAAATTACATCCATTGAGGATGACAATCTGAGATAGAAAGTCAATATATGGCATGCATGACAAGAATGCGACTGAACTGTGTAGAAAGAGAAGTCTTTTCCAAGCCCATGCATAGACGAGTCAAGTTGAATATAGAAGATGGGGAAAAATGATCCGGCACCATAGAGAAGCAACCTGAAATGGGAATGAATGTCATCATTGATCAGATGACGTCGCTGGAAGCCTACCCGATGGAAGCGAATATATACGGATAGTCACCGGAGGACGTCCTCAGTAGCTGGGCATAGTGCGTCTGCGTCGCCGAATGTAACGACCTCGTTCGCACAAGGGCACAACCAATCACCAACAACACGGTGTTTGCTGCGGCAGTGATACGGATGCTGTTGGCGAAACCGAGATTCCCATTCAAAAGGTAGTTTAGCAGGATGGTGTACACTATGGCACCCATTGGAGCTCCTCCAGTGACTATGGCCATCACGATGGCACGCCTCTTCTTGAAATGTTGAGACAACACAGAAAGCGAGGGCACGTAGCTCATGCTTGCAGCCAAGCCGAAACCCAAGCCATGGCATAAGAATACCTAGAGGGGAGTTATATTCGCAGCATTACCACGGTGAACACACACACTTGATAAAACTTGTTTTTTTGCGTCAAAGAGAGCATAAAGAGGCATAGCGTTTGTAGGGTACAACCACCTATCGTCAACCAATGGCTTGAGGATATATTCAGCGGGTAGAGATGGGACAAAAAGGCAAAGAGTGGACTTACAAGTACCCTTTGTCATAAAGCCGTCCAAAAAAGAGCCCTCCAGATAATATCAAGAATGAATTCGTGCTTCCTATCCAACTACAACACGACGTCATCACGGACACACAGGTCACGGACGAGCAAACTTACGAAATTGCAGATGATGAGACGTTGGTCAAGTAGTGCTGAGAGTAAAAGTCTACAAAAGTGAGTAGCAGCGTGCTGTCAGGTGGATAAGAGACATGCCTTGAAAGACGCCGAATGCGTTTACAAATCTGCAAGGACCGAGAGTGAGCTTTGCTTACTCAGACTTGATCTCCAGTTCCTACCCAAAGCCACCGATCTGGATCAAAAAACTTGGAGTAACGTGTCAGGTGGTACAAGCTGCGACGTTGACAACACATGCTTACGCGCCGAGCACAGTTAACCAAGCGATCAAACCACCATCCGGGAAATCCAAGTCGCCATAGCGTGCACTAGGCTCGTTGGAAGTGTCCTCGTCAATGGCACGTGCTTTCTCGTTGGGCGCATTCATATGTTGACGACCGGTGAGAGTGAGTGAGGGCTAAAGGGCAGGAATTGGGGAACAGCAATGGGTATCGTTGACACTGGAGCGCCAAGTTCCAGTGTCGCTTAGTGGGCAATTTCTTATGTAGCATGCTCGGGACACGTTTCCATAGGGTTTCCGGAAGAGGTGGCCCGACCTTGCACGAGCCACTGGCCGGCTAGCGTGATACGCCATGATCACGACAAGACTTGTTCCCAACCGTTGATTGACCTGCAAAAGAAGTATTTAATTTCGGGGCAAAGCACTGACAGCACGCACCGGAGAGGTCCGTTTTGTACGTCTAAACGATGGGTTCACGCGCGGCGCGTATTGCCGTGACCCGATTTGGAACGTCGACAAACGCATCGACCGAACTCGAGGCTGGCTCGTTACATCTTCATGACTGCGCCGGATGGCGGCAAACATCAATTAATAATACCATGTCAAGGAATCATGAGCAACCCTTCAATCAGAGCTAGCCTCCCCGCTCAGGTCCCGTCTGAGGCTGTTCAGAAGCCCTCGTGTCGATTGATGCTCGGATGTTTGCGCCCGTCGTTGACCTATCGCCTCCAAGGTTTGGAAGTTCCTGAGTAGTCACGTGTCCACTCGTTCCTTCGTTTTTACACCGGGTGGTGGAATTAGTACGGCGTCGAATGATCGTGACAATGCGTCAACCAAGGGCTCAGTGATAGCGCTTACGGCAGATCCCGCAGTCCTTGAAAACGATGCCAACACACTGTCGGCGAAAACGTACACCCTTGCCCATCTTAAGGTGATCCGAAATGTGGGTGGGGCGTCTCTTCGTCTATGCTACTTGCGCAGCGCGACGTATACAGGAGGTGTTGCATGAGATGTGGGTTACAGTCGGATTTTGCGTGCGGTAGTAGATGCTGTCGATTCGTCTGGAAGATGGGTGTAGTTATTGCGGTGACGAAGAGACGACGCGGTTTGGCGTGGGCAGAGTGTCCGCCGCGCAATTCAGCCGACCCGGGCGTGCGGACGCAAGAAACTTGCGAAAACGGATATGTACATATTTGCGGTTGATTTGTGAACTCAACTGGCGTACCCTGCACTCCTAGTTACCCATGTATGCACTTCCTTCTATGACAGAAAGCCAACACTTTCGAAACTCTTATTAGGCCGTGACTGCAGTGACTGACGTACGTGACCCGCCCCACCGCGTGATAATCCTTTCCAAACAGCAGGACAGACTCATATCTATTAAACTCAAAATCGTAATGCTACTCGAAAAGAGAGTCCGCTACCTACACTGTTACACATCATCTGCATGGTGTATCAATAATTCATGAAACAGAATTTAATTGCATGGCCAATGACCACCTTTACCATTGCAGTACTTAGAGGTTCTCCGCATACCTCGTCATCATCTCCCTTAGATGTGCCTCGTCTGCGATTCGTGGGGTGAAGCAAGCATCAAATGGTTTCGGATACTCGGTTACATCGTCGACGAACCCGTTTTCATCGATGGGTGAGTTCGGGTCTTGGGTAATACAGAAGGACCACAGGAGAAGAGCCACGTTGATAAAGACAGATCGTCTGGCAACGTGTTGCCCGGGGCAAATTCTACCCATGCACATTTGTCAGCTAGGAGAGCAACACTCCAAAGGTGAAAGTAGGGCTTACCGTCGACCATATCCGAAGGCGGGGAACTTGAGATCACCACGGACTTGTCCGTTGCTGTTTAACCATCGTCGTGGATCGAATTTATCGGGATTGGGGTAAACCTCTGGGTCACGAGAGATGACTCTGATCAACGCGATAAGCTGTTTCCTTTCAAGCGTGGCGCAGCGCACTCACAAATGGTTTCCAAACACAATGGCGCCTTCAGGGATACGATAGTCCTTCTACAAGGAGTTAGTTATTTCTCGTTTGAAATATAAAACTGCAGACTCACATAGCGAATGTCCGCCATTGCACGATGAGGGAAGCCTGCAACTGCGTCAAAACTTCGTGATATTCAACAAGTTTAAGCAACATGCCCAGAGCCATTGGTGGCCTCCAGCGTAAACACTCGAGCACGAATGCCTGGACCTGAGGGAGAGTATCATAGTCATTGAAAGTGGGGACTGTGCACACCTGGTCAACTCAGAGCCAACATGGTATATAGGGGATGTATACCTCTGTCACGTCCAACTACATTATCCAATTCATCCTGCACAATAGCCTGCGCCTCGGGATAGCACGCGGCAGCCATAATGACGACCATGATCGCAGCCGAAGTCTATTTCCCGGGGTGAGCCAAAAACTTGGTCAGCCATCCTGCATCACTCACGGTGTCCGCGGCAGCACCAAAGAGGGAACCGGCAAGGTATGCCATCTCCTCTTTTGAAAGCTTATGCGTGTCTTGATTTTCGAGGAGGTATCTGCCAAAGGAGGGGCCAGCTTCACCCGATTTCTGCAAACGAGTTAATGAGCCATAGACGCCGTTACGAGGAAGTACCTATTACCATTTCACTGGCTACATGATTCAATTGATCACGGAAGAGTTTATATTCCTCTTGGTGCCACCTCTTGATGTGGCTGGTGTAAAATGGGACATACTTCAGGATCGGGAACATCTCCAGTAATGCACCAGGACGTATAAGAGTCAGGAGGCGCCCCAAAATCTTATGTATCACAATGATCTCTGGGGCGTCCGTTTCTGTAGCGGTAGATTTGCCGTAGGCGATACGTAGAATGACCGAAGTAGCATATCGCTCAGCGTGTGCTTGATGATATTTGGGATCATCGAGGATGTCGAGGATGACATCACTTGTCGCCTGCATCTGGATTGGTTCGTACGACTCCACAGCCTTCGACTGGAGGTGGGTGTGCACAGCCCTACATAAAAAGTATTCCGATCACTCTCATGCCAAGTCAATAATGCGAAAATAGACTTACTTGTGAAGCTTTCGGTGTTGTTCACCAGCGGGGGCGAGAGCCATTCGTAGTCCGCGCGACAAGATTTCGCCTGCGCCAACCATGCGAGGACGGTCTGCTAGTAGAGCACTCTCGTTCTCCATGATGTCGACTGATTCCTACGATTGTGAGTCCAAACATCCAGAACATGAAGGTTCACGCTTACCTGATACCGTCCAATAATAATCATAATCTTGGAACCAACACGCAGCGAGATGACAGGTCCATACCGGTTGATCCATGCAGCAAATTGTTGCGATTGACTTTAATGACGTCTAGTTAGACTGGGGGTTGCCAAGCTGACGGGGTGTGCATACTCTTTTTTTGGCAGAATGTTTCCAAAAAACCAGTGGCCAGGAGGGCCAGGTGGTAGAGGTGGGCGCCCACGGCCTTTCAACTTTGCACGAAGAATGTTGCCAGTGAGAAATAGGACAACAAGGGTGGCAAGTTGAAAAATCAGATCATGTGTCAGATGAAACATCCTATGCAAAGACGATGGATGAAGGGGGAGGCGGTAAGCAATTATGTCGGCAAAGCTAGTTAAATGGCCGGAAAGATCGAGAGGGGAAAAAGAGTACTGGTGATGCCAAATGCTGACGATGGGTGTTATTTGTTATCACCTTGTCGGATAGTAAGAAATTGGGCGGTAGATCATAGCCTGCGAGGTTGTGATGGGCCACCATTTCCTGGGGGACGTTGAGGGATGCGCAGCAGATTGTTTATTTCACTTGAGCATTATGCTTGGTCGGAGGCGACGTCACACACTGCAACACGGCGAGCAGAATTTAGGCCGGGTGCAAGTTCGGCCTGACAGTTGTTCGTTGGCACAGTTTGAGCCACTGCCAATAGGTGGTGGCGGCAACTTGGCAATTTGGCGACTGCCCTGTCTTGAACTAGTTGCGGCGCCAAAGGGATCAAGTTGGCGAAAATTGCATTTATGTGCGATCCGTTCACTGTGGACTTTACCTCGTGACTGGTCCAAATTCACCCTGGGGGCTGATTTGACGGCCATCGGATCCATCGCGCCCCGGTTAACGCGATGCGCATCGTGATGCTCCTCTGTGGCATGATGTAAGCCCCATTAGCATACAGTCGCGCGCACCGCCATACATACCATCGTAGAGATATGCAGTCACTGAGGGAAGTAAAGCCATAGATAACCAGCGTCTGATACGCCAATAGTCAGTGCTGTCAACACCACAAATCAGTGATAGTCACTTGAAATCAGTGCCATTTTGTGTCACTGATGTGTTCATTTTTGCTACTAATAATCAGTGTCAATGCTGCTGCTTCATAGCTCCTTTGTCACTAGTTTTTTGTACTGTTCACACTGTTAATATATGTCTGTATCCCTGATATTCTGTGGTATTGGCAGTCATATTTTGATCTCTAGCCATCAATAATCCATGCAAATGACACTGATAAACAAAGTCTGTGATGCTTATATTCCGTGCAATTGGCACTTACACTCTGACCTAAGTGACCTTATGTCACTGATATTCCATGCAATTGACACTTAATTCACACCTGTATCACATCGCTGATATGTCTTGTTGGATTCAACACTGTATTACATTTGGATGAACACAAGGTTTTGAATTACAAAAGCTAAGCACACAGCAGTTTGAAAGGTGAAAGGCAGTCAAACATGATGGATCACCAGGAGGATCGAGATAGTTGGCATCCAAGTCATTTGAATCAGTGGCTGCCATGGGATGGGACATGTTGGTAGCATGGGGGCATAGTTTCAATTGGGTTTCAATGCAGACCGTGGACGGACCTTTGATTGTGTTTGATGGTCATGGTCCTAGATTGTCTAAATTAAATGGTCAACAAATGTGGTAATATCAACAAGCCCAAACGTTAGGTATAGCATTAGGTTTGCTGGTCTTCTTCCGTGGAATCTTCTTTGGCTTTCCGACAGCCTGATTGGTGCTGTCCCTCTGGTATTGGTCAACATTGGTTATCTCATCAAGCTGCATTGTGGGTAAGCAACAACTTTGAACTCCTGGAGATAACAAAACTTCCCGCATTTTTCTCTGAGTGTGATGTATCATTGAG
>JBBPMH010000158.1:0-50278 GCA_038090235.1 Pulveroboletus ravenelii | reverse complement strand
GTAATCATGACACTTATACTAATACCTAGCCAATAGCGTTTAGCTTCTTACCCCTTGACACTTTTATCATCCAATAGGATGAGCTGTCATTGTATAGTTCATACTCAGATGTGTTTTATCTGAGTTTCAACTTAGCACCAGCCTGGGCTTTAACCTTAAAGCCTTTCACTATATAAGAACCCTCATGTAGACCCTTATATAGTAACCACTCAAATATAGGTGTTTAACCTCCATTTACTTTCAACCCACTTTACTGTCGAGCCCTAGCTCCAGTAGCGTCTATCCAATCTATCTATCGATTATCAAGCCTTCGCACTCCTGCCCAACTGCGCAGTTACTCAAGCACCAAGCCTTGCAAGAGCTCCCCACTATCAGTTAGTGTTTCTTACGAGCTTCCTCTGACATCCTCTCTATTCTATAGATTCGTTGTTACAGTGATACTTGCTGCTATGGACCTTGGGAGACTGACCTTGGGATTATGAGCCCCTCTTGGTCGCACCTCGCACCATGGCACCTATGAGCCCATCACGGTTGTCTCCCTCATCCATTTCCAACACCCTTGACCCTGCTGGTTGCAGGCTACGTCCCTCGTCCCCGTCTCACTGTAGCTGCTCACTAATAGTTCTCCTTGTCCTTGCTCCTCAAGCCGAGTTCGCACTTGACCTTTTGGGATCAAGCATAACATTATGTAGGCAGACCCAACTAGCACAAGGCTGGCTACAGCTACACTGGACATGCTCATCATGGACAAAATACTTGGTACAATGTGTGCAGTTGACTCACATTCTATACAGATGGCTTCACCTGATGGATGCTGGGGAGTACCCTGGATGGCAGCAGCCAGTGCAACAAAGCCTAAATGACAAGGGCAAGGAGAGTGGATATGGCAAGCTGTTCCTCCTTGATTGGTTGTGTAGATGGGTTGTGTCAACCAGGCACTGGAATATATTCACAATTGCCAGAGCTCATCGTTTGCGCGATCACTGGTTTTGCCCATGCAGTGGGAGATTGGACAAAGAGCAAAAGAGTGCCTATGTATTGATCTGTGTGCATGATAGATCAGCACGGTCACATTGCAGAGGGCTGGTTACACCATCGCACAGAACACGCCATCGGATGCTGTTCACTGAATGGAGGCTGTTAACAAATTACGATCACTAAGAGATCGGCGCGACGCAGCGATACAGAACACGGTAGACAAGAGCGTCTAACAGGGGCATCGAGTCGAGATCTTATCAAGACCTGTCCTGTGCATGACACATGTCACCCGGAAACGAGCTCACCATTGCCTGACTTCACCCTCCGATGCGATGAAATTCTCAGAGTAAACGCCATCCAGCTGACAGACTGCACTCATTTCCACAGATAGTCATGTCACATTCCCGTTCTGATCAGGAAACGACGCATAGCAGCCGCTTATCCAGACAGTACCAATAATGTCTTGTCAATATGCTGAAGAGGGAAGCAGGAAAGCATCCACCGATGAAGCGCACTCTGCTCACCGTCTTTCCGGCGGGCCGTATGCCGATAGAGATTTCTGCGACTGGCTTCGAGCTGGACCGCGACGCTATCTTCATCCGGTCAATTACATAAGCGCGAATTTACCGCAGCCCCACAAGGCATCCCAGGCGACTACTAAATATTAACCTCCATACGACTATGGCTCGGAAACTTGGCTCACGCGCACCCACAAAGGCGCCTCAAGCAGGGCAGCTTCACATGTCGTCGCCGTCGAGACGCTCGTTTGGTATTCCCAACCCGTCGGGACGACTGCACGATGGCGACATCTCAGACGCCCATGAGCACGGGCAATCGCGGCGCGCCTCCTGGATACGGCCGAGTATCTTGTCCAGGTTAGTGAGTCAGGATGAGGAGCCTGTCAAGTCGTCGCCCTTGGAGAGACCGCCCATACCGAGCGCGCTGCCTGCCAGGGAGCCAGATTCAACGCCGCTGCCGATGTTGTCCATGATTGTGTTGTCCATCGTGAGTGCGCCCCTCCCTCGCTTCTACCGCGGCTCTCATAGTCACGTAGACCATGCTCGGGGAGTTTTTGGCTGCAAACGTATCGATGCCGTTCTTGCTCTTCATGGTCAAAGGTATGACCTCATATGACTTCATATCCTCTGGACCCTCTGAGGCGATTGACCGTTCCAGGGTTCAACGAGTTTCAAGAGGAGTCAGAAATAGCCTTTTATACCGGGATTCTAGGTTTGCCTGCACACACTTTTGTTCTCAGATCGCACTCACCGCTCCTCCAGTGGCTGCGTTCTTTCTCACACAGTTCCTCACCTCTTTGTTATGGGTAGGCACAGGTCATCTTCTACGTGCTCCACTGGGTCACTCAGTTACCGTCTAGGCTACTGTGGCCGATAAGCATGGCCATCGGACCGTATTGTTCTTCTCCTTGTTTGGGAGTGCTGTCACTGTTTCGATTTTTGGCACTTGCACATCGTTCCGCCAGGCACTTGCTGTTCGGCTGCTTCAAGGCGTCTTTGCGGGCGCAGTCGGGGTGGCTCGCGGGTGCGTTGCCACCATAACCGACTCCACCAACGAAGGCAGGGCATACGCCATCATGGGGTAAACACAATGCTATGCGGATTTCAGATGGCTACTCACCAGTGTATTTTGTTGCAGCTTTTGTTGGGGTTTTGGGGGTGTGGCAGGCGCCATTGTTGGAGGGGCATGTACGTTATCTCGTGGTTAATCGTTGTTGTAGCGACTCAAACGTACACTTCAGTCGAGCGGCCTGCAGAAAAGTGGCCACAGATGTTTGGCCCTGTCCTATTTTTCGTAGATTACCCGTACTTCTTGCCGTGCGCTGTTGCTGGCAGCGTTCCCTTGATCGGTGCGGTTCTTACTACTTGTCCGTGCTGCTTGTCTCGCTAACTCCTTCGTAGGCTCGATATTGTCGCTTTTCCTTGGTCGGGACGGAGGGCCGAGGGAAGGAGCCATCCGCCTTCCCCCAGAAAAACCTGAAAACCAGCAGTCCCCGATCCCCGAAGAAGGTGACGTTATAAACGAGCCCTTTGAAGTCGAACAACCTACAGGGTTCCTCGGTACCCTTAGGCAGAGAATCTCGCGTTCATTCTCTGCATATATCGGATCGGGCTCGCCAACTATTAATCCCATTGACTCCTCCACGCCATCAGTCCCTTTGATTTCGTCTCCGCCTTCGAACAGGCAACGATTGAGTCGGGCGAATGGCTCTGCGTATGGTTACGGTGGCAATCAGAGACGTCGACTGGCGAGTACAATTACACCACGCAGGAGTATGACAGGCACGCTGAGGAGCGGACGGAGCACCCACTTTGATGGCCACCAGTCACTTTATGACAATTCAGAGCTCAATTTCACGCAGCGACTACTCATGGCGAATGAACACGCGGTAACGAACATTGCAGATTTGTGGGTCGCTGCTGCAATGAACGTCGACAATGAGGAGCAATACGATTTGAATACCGACATGCCAACAGATGAGGAGCAGATCAGGTTGGATGGCGAAGACGATATTGAGGGACAGGACGTTTTTGGGATGGTTCGCGGGCGGACGGATTCGCGTAGCGTTGACGATGCAACGATCTCATCGCAGCTCGGTCCGCATTCGCCCATGGCTACGTACACGTCCGTACGGGGCGTTCCACGGCGCTCTGTCTCACGGACCTCTGCGTGGGGCTCATCCATGCTGAGTGGCGGCCGTCTTTCCCGCCGGTCGTCCGCGACTGGCCCAAGTATTTTTGCTCACGCAGGTGTTCGGACTCCACCTGCTGTACTTGACGCACAATTGCGGGAGATAGGTCCTTCGGACACCTTAACCCCTATTCTCGAGCGCCGCCAGTCGGTGGACGCCGTCAATGGGACCGAGCCCGGTGCTGCCGGAGAGGCGTTTGAAAAACCCCCTTCCTTGATATCCCAGCTCCCTATCTTGGTTATCGTCCAGTACGGATTGCTAGCATTGCACAGCACGACGCACGATCAAATATTCCTATCATATCTCGTCACGTGGGTCAAGTTATTATTCTTTTCGGTTGGTTGTTGATGTGCGTGTTTTGACAGCGACTATGGATCGGGAGGGTTGAGTCTGACCCCGGGAGATTTTTCGCAATTGAGTACGTGTTGTTGCCACCTTAACCGGGTACTGCTGATGTTGTGTTCTGCAGTTGCTCTGATGTGTCTATTCCAGATCGTCTACCAGTTCCACCTCTATCCGTAAGCAATCTGAGTGCCCACCTCCCTAATATACCAGTGCTTACCTACCTCTTTCGTCAGAAATATTGGGCACGTACACACATCTTGCTTGCCAGCCGCAACGTTTCTGACGCTGCCATTAGGCCCCCGCGTGGACGTTTCTCGCACATGGCGATGTTCCGTCTCGGGATGCTCTTGTTTATCCCTGCTTATCTGACGGTCATCTTATACCGTGTCTTTGCAAGTGCGACCGGCGACAGGAAGTTCTTCCTTATGGCTGGTAAGTCCCTACCAATGTCGTCCTAGTATTCCAAGTCTCATGGTCTCCCTTCCGTAGCACTCTCTGTGAGCACGTAAGCGAAATCATCTTAACAATCCTTTTCTTTGCCGACTGATTAAAGTGTACAGGGCGGTTCGGTATTGTGGTAACACGTTTGCCTACACGGCAGTGGCCATCCTTTTAAACTACAGTACGTTATCTTTCACCTGTACGCGGGTCTCTCGATGTGCCGAGACTGAGTCGCCCTTGCTTTTCTTCTGAAAAGTGACTCCACCAGCAGCGGTTGGCTTTGCCAACGGCGCTGCACAGAGTATCGTCAGCCTTGCGCGTTTCTGCGGGCCGATTCTCGGGGGTTGGGTGAGTCTGTTACGTTTTCGCCTTGTGCTCCGACGCATACGTGACGTCCACCACCCGTTGACAGCTCTGGTCGGCGAGCACACAAAACAATCCGTCAGGGTACCCTCTTGGATTTCTGGCATGTACGGCTGTATGCGCGTTCGCTGTAGCACACAGCTTTTTGATCCGATAATCCGGCAAAGAGGGTGGTTTTCGTGATTGCCCCCTACTTCCTGTTTTCGTCCCCCCCGAACCCCCCTTTTTTTCCTCACTCGCTCGCTCCACAGTGTATCACACCACATGGCAGTATACTACACCCACACTAGCAAGAGAAGGGGAGCGTATTTCACAGCATGAGCACAAAGATCCTCAGTCACTTTGTATATTGTGTTTTGTATCGTTCCGCTCGTCACCACCAGCCCGTTTCGCGTTAGCCTTTGGCCATCTCCCGCCTTTCGTTGGATGGGATGCATGTACGTATCTTGGACCTTTTTTTGGTCTTGACGTCCCTCTGTTTCAACTCTTTCTTTCTTTTTTTATGTCCAGATAGCGTATAATTCATCGATCGTGAGTCAGTACACAGTCAATGCATAGAGGGTTCTACTGAGCAGAGAAAAAATTCACGAGTCTGAGGTCTTTCTCTATCATGGGCTCTTAAAACCCGCTCGTGTGATGGATGCGTGCCTAACAGTAAAGATTATAGATGCGTCGAAAACGCTCGAAAGAGTCCGGAGAGGGAAGGGGGGAGCGACTGTGGGTAGAAAGCGTACCATAATCTGCTATTCCTCTTTGATCAAGCTGTTTTTTCTCCTCCTCTAGGTCCGCTTACAGCAAAAGTATAATCCAATTCCCCGATCGAAACCAATTAGTCCCCCCAACCCAACTTCCAGTCCCCAAGCGCCTACAGCTTCTGCTCGTATGCCGACATATGCGCCAACGTCTCGTCGTACCGGCGGAGCAACAACCGATCCACCCACCCACCCTTTGGAAACGACCTCTCCCAGCGATTATGCAGATGCACTGCAAAGATCTGCCCAAGCGCGCGGTCGAGCCCGCCATCGCGTTCGAGCCCATGTCCGCTGCTACTGCTGCCCACCCACCGCAAGTCTGCAGGATCAGGCGCAAACGGGTCCGGGACGCTGTTGTCGAGTCGGCAGGCAAGGGGGTCACTGAAGCAGAACGGGAGTATCTTGAATGGGGGTATGGACGCGGCGAGGAGGCGGCGCCAGAGTCGGAGGTAGAGGATCGCGCCCCAGTCTGAGGAGGGTGAGCGAGGTGGGGTGGAGGTGGCCATGAGATGGAATGCTTCGCAGAGATAGGGCGAGTGTTGTTTGAAATGCATGAGAGCGCCATTGAGCGCTTGATAGACTTTGCCTGTGCGAAGGAGAAACAAGAACAACAGAGGGATGGGGGGTACGATAAAAGAAAGAAAGAAAAAAGAGGGGGTAGAAGGGGATCCGGATGTCAGTGGATATACGTGGTGGAAAGAACGACATTACCCCAACAGTCCCATTGCGTGACAAATTCATGCTCAAGGAGGGGTTCGAGATCTCGTGTGACGAGCATGTCCATGTCGATCCACATGCCGCCATAGTTCCAGATGACGAGCAGACGGACGAGGTCTCCGTCGACCCATGCTTTCTTATCGTTCAGCTGAAGAAGCTCGCTCGATTCCATAGCCGTGCCCTCGGCGAGGGAGGAAATATCGATGACTCCGAGAGAGAAGGACTCGGGGAAGCGTTGGAGGTACTTCTGCACAATTGAATTCCCGCTCAAGTCACCATTCGACCAGAGAACGAGGCGGGAGCGAGCAAGGCTTTGAGTGGCGAAAAACGACTTGAGCATAAATTCTTGGCGTTCTCCGAACGGGACAAGGTCCGTGCGCCAGTAGGTGTGATACTGGTTGCGCTTTTCGGGTGGTATCCAGATGTCTCGGTGGGCTTCATGTTCTGGTAGAGCGACGGTGCCAGCAAAGGCATAGCAATCCATGCCCATTCGCATGGGGATGCCCGCCTGGACCTCGAACCGCTTCTTACCGTACAGTTCCTCGGTGACATTGTACAAGGAGCTGACGCGATCCGGATTGAAGCAACCCGAGAGGGGCGTGATGGGGTGAATTTCGTTGGCAATCCAGTTGCGGTCGTAGAAGACAAGGTCGACATGAAGATGAGGCTCGAACACGTACCAGACCCACCAGAGCATCACCAGAACGACGGGTATCGCAAATTTCAGGATGCTGAACAACATCCGAGGTCGCCTCTTTGGGCCAGGACGGGACCGTCTCCGCCACCACTGACGCAGCGACGGTAGGGTCCGCGCCAGGAATGGAACGGACTGGGGACGATTGGAGGCATTCTGGTCGCCATGAGTGGGTAGGACGCTGTAGGGCACCGATGACATGGTTGGGGAACGTGAACGTGGGGGTTTGGAACGATCATTCCGGCGCATGGGAGGAAATGCCAACTATCCGAGGTCGTGTAGACGCTAGTCGTAATCCCAAATACTAGCCGCATCCAAAAATCTTGCGTTGCGGCCGCCCGTTCGTTGCTTGCCGTAACGCTCTCATCAAGCCTGGAGTGTTCAGCAAACAGCGACTCTTAACTGTATATGACATTATAGTGTTTGCCGCCGTCATCGTAGGCAGTCGCAAGGGTGTGCCCTTCTATAGGTTGAGTTGATCTTCATACACCATCATGTGCTTATTGATTGATCATCCCACAGCCAAGACTACAGTGGGCGCCTGTTTCATCGCAAGGCGTCGGGGCGGGCAACCCGAGTCACTACTCGTTACTCTGTCCTGCGCATCGTCTTGCCATCGTCTCTGGAGAACGACACTACTTTATTCTCCCTTACCCTCGCAAGACTCCAGTGTACGATGTCCCGAATAATCAAAAGACTTCAAGAACACGCCCGGTCCACTTGGCCTATTAGCGCAACACGCACACTCGTGTCCAAATCAAGGACAACACTCTGTACGACATGCGCTGCATTAGACTTCAAGAAGATATTGTGCGACGGGCTTCCAGAGGCAAACAAGATCTCCCTTGGTGCCCTTTTGGACATAGCCAAGAAGAGCGATTACTGCGCTTTTTGTCGGCTCGTCACTGACCTCATTCGCCGTCGTTGGCGTCTCGGTGATTTCCCCGACGCAGACATCCAAGGAATCAACTGTTTTGTATCTGCACATGGATCTGGCACCATTGTCCCCAATCTCGATGAGAGGGAACAAGCTCATCGTTTGTATATCCATGCGTCCCGTCCACAGAAGATACTCATCGCCCTGATGAACGCCAAAGCGCCCCTTTACCTGGATATACAACTATTAGAGGAGGACTCTCGCAAGGTCGCTCGCTCAAAGGACCTCCATGGACGCAGAATCAAGAACAGGGTGGACGTCTGTCTCATCAAAAGGTGGATCAACCTCTGTGAACAAGCACACGGAGAAGCGTGTGGCACGGTGTGGTGGAAGTCTGGAGACGAGGACTTACCTGAATTCGTGCGGATGGTGGATGTAACCCGGATGGCTCTGGTTCGTGCGGGTCGGGACTGCCGGTACGTGGCCCTTAGCTACGTTTGGGGAGGATCAGGTGAAGGTTATCGGACATTGGCGGCGAATGTCAAAGCACGGAATCGTCACTTTGGGCTTGAAGAGTCCGTCCTGCCAACCACCGTCGTGGACGCCATCCGGTTCACTCGCCAGATCGGTGAACGGTACTTGTGGGTCGACGCACTGTGCATCATCCAAGACAGCCAGGAGGACAAGGCTGCGCAAATAACCATCATGGACCGGGTCTATGGTCGGGCCGCACTTACGATCATTGCTGCAGGTGGATCGAGCGCTTGGGACGCACTCCCCGGCTTGAGGGCTGGATCGCGGATACTCAATCAGCGCGTCGAGTGTGTTCAAGGACTTCATCTTTCAATACCACTTCCACCGCTAATTGAGGCGGTTATTGACTCTACCTGGAACACGCGGGGCTGGACTTTCCAGGAGGGCTTGCTTTCACGCCGCCGAGTGTATTTTACTAAACATCAGGTATATTTCGAGTGTTCACGTGATGTCTGGTGTGAAGATTTGGTTGCGGAGAGCAAAACGTTAGAAGGGTCCTCCAATCCGATGCGCTACGGGAGCACAGATTACTTCCCTCTTGTTCCAGGTCAGACTATTTCTATGAATCACAGGGGGTACGAAGTCGCCGTGGAACAATACACCCAACGTCACTTGACCATCGAGTCAGATATAATCTATGCAATAACAGCCATGACGAATGCCCTCACTAGGGTACTTGAGCCTGCTGGAAGTAACCCTAAGGACGCCTTTCGATTTGGGATGTGGATACGAAACCTGGATCTCTCTCTGTTGTGGCAACCCAGACTAAACGCAGTGCATACTCGACGGATCGTAACCAATGCTGAGCACTCACCCTGGCCGTCCTGGGCGTGGTCGGGGTGGAAAGGCGCGGTCCAATATCAAGTCGAGTCGCATATGCTGGATGGAACCGACCAGGACGTCCACCCACTTCCTGCCGAATCCCTTGTTACTATGTGGAATGTAGTCGACGAAGATGGGACAATCGTCCGACTAGATGTTGATAAAATTCCACCAAGCTGGAATGTCAACGAGAACGCGGACGAACTACCGCAAGAGAAATATGTACCACTTAAGAGCCATCCGAGCGATCTGGTCCCGGGTTTCTTGCCACCGAGGGGGACGCTCATCTTTCGCACCCAATGTACCCCCTTTCAAGTCATCAGACTGGACGACGGCGCTCTTGCAGACCCATCCCAAGCTACAGTGCACACCATCTTTCATATCATCCCTATCGATCAATCCCATCATGCCGGACGCATTATCCTGCCTGTCTCTACACCATCCCCAACCATCCTCGAACTCGTTGTTCTCTCTCGGTGCGATTCCCTTAGAGGGCTTTGGGACGAGGATGTGTGGGGGCAACGATATTATGGATGTATGTTACATGTCATGGCGACACAGCGAATGCGTAACGACCCTCGAGTCAGTGAACGCGTCGGCGTCGGCGTCATCGTCGAATCAGCTTGGATGAAGAGCGGGGCGAAAGAGCGTGTTGTGTTGTTGGCGTAAAACGGGCGAGATGATCCCCGTGATCACTGAAGGGGGAAGACCACCAACCGCTTTTTTCATGTCTGCTGTTCCCACTTGATGTTTTCTGCACTAGCCAGACGAATCACAACTGAAGTGACCGCGAATCGCATTTGGGTATGTCATCGCGCATGCTACAGTCAGGCGACCGGTGGCCCTTCATCGAGCTCCATTTTCGGTTCCCTCTCGCCATGAAAGCTTGAAACTGCTCGGTCATTGGACCACACCACCTTTCAGGATCCCACCGTTCGTCTTGCTCGAGGGAACTCGTAACCATTGGGACTAATCACAGCGGAGCTCCGAGCTGCTTGTCTCTTGCACAAATCCGGGACCTGCCAAGATACCAAAATATCAAACAATGTGGACTTACTGCCCGTCGAAAATATAACCTGAAACCGGGCGAGATGCTTGCGAGAACACATCATGGACGATTACTCCAGAGTTTACAGGGTGGGTGCTAGTATCTCCAGGTATAGTTCGAGGCTCAAATTCCATATCGGAAGGTGACGCTACGTGAAAAGCCTGCGCACGGAATCACAACGGCAAGTCAGGTATTGAATACGGGTTGACTCGAGCAGGCTATTGCTTGAACGCAACCCCGTCCGTGAGTTTTGACTCCACATTGATTTTCTCATCCATGGGGTCGCAGCAAGCCGGTTGCAGCCGAAACCTTTGACCCAAAGGACCACAGTTGGGTATCCGAGTACAAGGTAGCCACCGACACACATCATCGACCAAAGCCAAGGGGACCGTGATCATACAGTAATCAGTCACATTCTGTTGTGCGGTGGTGTGTGGCCCAGAATCGAATCAGTACCGCGTCATAGATGAGCTCGAGTGCCCAAGCACCCAAGATTAGTCCCATTTTCCATCCAGCATTAGGCCTCACATAGCGATCCCCAAAGATTATCGATCGTTGACCACGCCGCCCGCATCCGTCTCCTCCTCCCACCTCTCCTTCAACTTTTCTTCATACCGTGCCAACAACAGCCTCTCTACCCACCCACCTTTTGGAAACTCCTTTTCCCATTGATTATGCAGATGCACAGAAAACACCTTGCCCAATGTCCGATCCAATGCCCCACCTACTTCCAACCCCAACCCCATCGTCCACTTCCCGCTCGATCGGTCAGGTTCAAACGGATCCGGAAGACGATTGTCCAAACGACACGCACGTGCGTCGCTAAAGCAAAAAGGGAGAACCTTAAAGGGGGGTATGTGGGCCGCCAAGAGCCGACGCCAGAGTTTGAGGTAGAGAAGGGCCCCCCAGTCGGTCGAACGAGGACGGGGAGGAGAGGAAGTGGCCATGACGTGGAAGGCTTCGCAAAGGTAGGGCGAGTGTTTATGAAAGTGCATCAGGGCTCCGTTCAGTGCCAAGTATGGCTTGTCTATATGAACAGACGAGAGGTCGACTCGACAGCAGGGGGGAAGAAGTAGGGAAAAGAAACACACCATAGCAATCCCACTGAGTTACGAATTCGTGTTCGAGGAGAGGCGCGAGGTCCCGGGTTATGAGTGAGTCCATATCGACCCATACACCCCCGTACGTCCACACGACCAACAATCGAATGAGATCCCCGTCCAACCACGCCTTCTTGTCGTTCATATTCAACAAACTACTGCCATCAAGCGGTGTCCCCCGTGCCAACACTTCAACATCAGCTACACGCAAATCGAATGCATCTGGGAACCGGGCCTTGTACTTTTGGAGGATCGGGTACACGCTCAGGTCCCCATTCGACCACATGATCAAACGGGTATTATCAATGTCTTGGGTCGCGAAAAAGGATTTGAGCATGTATTCCTGTCGTTCACCAAACGGTGCGAGGTCGACGCGCCAATAGGCATGATAGTGGATGCGGTCGTCGGGGAGTACGAGTGTGGGGTGGTGTGCTTGAGGTGGTGACTGGATGGTTGCTGCAAAGTCGTAGCAGTCCATGTCGAATCGCATGTGCACGCCAGCGTGAACCTCGGTGCGCTTAGGACCGTAGACATGCTGGGAGACATTGTAGTGCGGGCTGACGCGGTCGGGGTCGAAGCACCCCAGGAGGGGCTCGACAGGTGTAATTTCGTGCTGTATCCATTCGCGGGAGTAGAACGCGAGTTCGATGTGGGGTTCGTACAGGAAGAGACCGGTGAGGACTGCGATGGCGAGAAGTGGAACGACGACTTTGAGTGCTGAGAAACACGTTCGTGGACGTATCGGCAGAATGGACCAGCCGGACTTGGGCGACGAGCGACGACGAGGTGAACGAGAACGGGAACGAGGGCGAGCCGAGTCCGAGATCAAGTGTGAAGGCAGGCGCTCGTACGCTGCGTTGGACATGAGAGGCGGAGCAACCTGTTGTAACTTGTGGCAGTGATAATACTCAACTGGACTTTATCATAGTCTTATGAAAACGAAACGAGATGCCTTTCCAAACCATAACTCTATGCCAGTGAATGTTTGAAAGTAGGTAACCAGACCGAGTCTTCTACACATTCAATGGACAAATAAACATGCGAGGGACTCATAGTGGATCATCAATAGAGCTACAACAGCTGAGGACGAAACAGATACACGGATAGGGATCTAGGGATACATCGAATGACGGGAGCACTTGAAAGGTGATAATGATTAAGTAGACCAATCCTGGCCATATCCTTGGAAGCTGCCCTGGTTCACAGCAGGATCCACGTTGAACATCAAGTCATGACTCTGGCCGTAAGGCTGGGGAACGTAGCAGGTTGACTGTACACCGAACTCGGCAGTAGATTCCCAGTTTTCGGGAAAGCGAGAAGATGGCTCGGCAGAATGACCTGAAAAACGATGAGTATACTGGTCGCGTGTGATCAGACCCGACTTGCCCATACGAATGGATGTTGCGTCTGTGGGTGTTTCATATGGGGTCGGACAAGCAACCTGGGTTTCTCTTGACTTTCTAATTTCCAGGGCAGCCACGAGCAGATCAATGGCTTTGGGTGCAAACAGACCCGTTAGTAACCCTACCATCGGAGCGATATGTATGTCAACTACATACCTTTCCTGAGGATCTCCTGCCGTGTCTGTGGCTCCTCCCCGGTAAGCTCGTGGATAACTTCCCGGAGGGTGTTGAAACATTCACCCTCGTTTGCTCGATACTGTCTCTGCGAGATCATTTTGCTCTGTCGAGGTGGGCTGGACGGAGCAAGAGATCGGTGTGAGGGATCCATGTCGATTGAGTGCTCGATCTTGGGCTCGAATGGCTTGCCTCGTTGATTCAGAGACCCGAGGGTTAAAATACTCTCCCGGCCACGGCTCTAATGAACGTATAAAATAGCAAACGCACCGCTAATGTAATTCTGGGCATCCTCTTGCGGCATGTTCACCCGTTGTCCTCGTGAATGCGATGACTGGTCTTCATACACCATCCGTCTGGGCAGGGGAGTGATTCTTAGCGAGCTTCATCCACGGCGCGGGCAGACCCGGAGCGTCATCGCCCTACATAGAACGTTAGCCAAGGGGAGGAGCGAAATGCTGCCAAGTCCCCTTCGAGTGGGTAATTCCGTTTTACCGATCAAACGTAGCCACGCATCATGCATCAAAGGGGGCTATGAACATGGTGGCTTCGTCCAAAGATTCACGTCCATGTCCAAGTGGTCACATATGAGCACGGCTCAGGCGCACGGAGTAACAATGGTCACCCGTGCGCCACAAGTTCATCGTTCCGAAAAATCCTCTACTCTGCCCGTGTCCGATGTGTTCGCTGTTTAATTGTCTTGTGGTCTCGGCGCGTGGCTGTCTTGATCACAAGCTCTTCGCTCGGCTGCCATGATTTGATAGGAACCCACAGGTATACGAGTGATAAGGTTTGTCTGATGTTCTCTACCAGAGAGTAAGGCTGTGTTATGTAATGGTCACGTGCTTCCAAACTTGCGCAGTGACTGCGCGTTCCAAGTCCTTCAGTCATGGACCGGAGGCTCTACCAAGGCACACGAGAACAATACGGAATACGTTTACCTAGCACGTAGAACGTACGCACCCAATGGGGAGGATTGTATGCAAAGTGGGGTGGGGACAAAAGTTGTGGGCTCTGGGGGTGGCTTGACGATTATTGTCGTCTAATAAACCATGTTGGATCGTGTATAGTGAAAACAAGAACATTAGAATCGTAACAAAACTGAGTGGGCAAAGTATAGCTGACAGCTAAGGTGTGAGTAAACCAGGAACGAAAATACAGGATTAGTAGCAGTTTCACATCTCTGTGAACGCTGCTTACCCGTCGCTGACGCGGTCGTCGGGACCCAGGGTCAACGGATGAGCGACCTGGTTGTGAGACGGTCTCCTCCGGGTTGACGGTCATGCCCGTCATTGGCAAGGTAGCGGACAACTCAGCTTGCTTGAGTGATGAGAGCGGCCATGGCTCGTGACAGGCCTTTGCAGTGCCGCGTCAGGTCACACCCCTCGTCGCCCGGTTGCCCAGTTCCCCTTGTGAACCCAACACTGCGGCCGTCGTACCACCTACTGATCCGGAGAGTATCCTAACATGGATGTTCTGCAAACAATATGCAATCAGCTGAACGAGTATCGCAAGGTGCGCTAGTCGCTTTTCGGGTGCGATGGCGCAATCATGTCTCATGTATTCGCCACAGGCATCCCTTTTGGTTAGTCGGCCTGTCTCTTCATCAAACCCTGCTCACTGCCGTCCTGGTTTTAGCACCCAGCTGATCTCGACACTTTCTCAGGGCTTAGCATCGTCAATGGCGTCCCAGCCCCACAAGACATACCGCTTATCAGTGCCGTCGTCTCCGAGAAGAACGCCCAACTTGCCACCCTTGCGTTGCACATGGCGAATGTAGACAAAGCTATTCGGGAGCTCGCTGCGATCCGAGCTAACCTCGAGGAGGGTAGCGCTCGTGTCCGCCAGTCATTGCTCACTCTCCAGGCGCTTACTTCGGTTGTTGATCAGCTCCCCCCAGAGGTGCTGGGAGAGATCTTTTATCATTGCCTATCCAAGACACCCTACATTACCCCCACGAGTGTGGAAGCTCCCATGGTGTTTACCCAGGTGTCCCGATACTGGCGTGCTGTGGCTATGTCTACCCCCCGCCTCTGGTCCTCTTTTTCGGTCTATCTTCGGAAGGCCGTTTGCGAGCCCTATCGTAGCGGGTGCGAGGGTTGGATGGCCAGAGCCAAGGGCGTCCCCTTGACTATTCGGGTCCTTAATGACATCAACATGCTGGATACAGACTCGACCTCCGTTTCGTCTATAGCACACTGGCTTCGACCGTTCATCACCCATTGCAGTGATCTCTGGTGGCACGGTCCCTCGCTCACGTTTTTGACTCCAGAGGCCGTGACAGATCTTCCCCTCGAGCGTCTCCGTGTCACCTCCCACCGAGATACGCCCCCCATTCACTTCCCTGGTCCTGCAAAAAATCTTCGTTCTGCAGTTCTGCACTGCCTCAGCCATGACCTACAATCACTCCACGGGATCGAGCTACCCTGGGACCACTTAGTCGAGTTGAACATGCACTTTGCCTTGTTCAGCAGCACCCTGTTTGTCCAGCTGCTCACGCACTGCGGCCGCCTCCGCACCCTTGTCGCCTCGTGTCTCTGCGCAGACGAGGGCCAACTCGCTGTCTTACGCGCATTCTCACCGGGTTCAATCACGCACCCTTTCCTGCGCCGTATCGAAATCAAAGTGATCCGAGCCGGACTCGACGTGATCTTCGCCGCACTCACCTTGCCCGCGCTCGAGGAGCTCGACATTTGTTTTTGTTATCGCGAACGTGACGCATGGCCGCATACATCGTTTATGGAGATGCTCCGACGCTCACGATGTCCGTTGAAGTGGCTCACCGTGCGGTCGAATAGGACTGCTGTACCGTATTTCAAAGAATATCTGGAGGCGATGCCGGGGTTGATCACTTCCGACTGTCGTGTTGAGTGTCGCTTTGCGATGACTTGAGTGGGGAAAGGGAACCCAAGCGTTCTTTTCCTACCACTTTTGAGTTTTACTCTTTTTATGACCTTTACGAACGTTACGATGTTTCTTGTATCGCTGGGTCTCTCAGTTAGCTGTCACTCTTGTAGTCATTCACTCACTCGTAGCTCTACGCTTGTACAGCCACCATGTTATGTAATTATACCCGCACACTGGTACTCTCCAAGACTACTAGTAATTCTGTGAAAACAGGGCCGCGTTGCACAACTCGGGATGGTTCAAAAGGTTCACGGTATATGGCACTGGAATTGTCATGCGCTGACAATCTGCAAGAGGCATCAGATGTTGTGATATGAACCGCAGAGCCATTTTTCTTTTCTTTCGAGGACTGCCCTGAAGTCCTGGCTACCTGACTTTTAATCACCTCTCGGGGCATTATCGTGCCAATGCGCGTCTCCTCCTGCTAGTGGGTTCTCAGGATATGAACATGTTTACAAGACCCTACCACATTCTCACCAGCATTCATGCTGGAGGGGCCCCTCAAACGACCTGAACCGTGAGCTGTTCTCCCACTTCACAAGGATAACCACATCGTCTTGAGGTTGCACAAGAAGTGCATGGATATCTAAAGACTAGTTTCCCAGATTTATAAAGAATCTGGCAAGTGTATGTATCTCCTATTTGTGTTCTGCAACCCTGGGAGATAATGTATCCTTTTTCAGTGCTCAGACGAAGGCTTGTGAGCAATTTTGGAATGCGACGCCACGACCGATCATTACCAATCCCCACGTATTTTAATGATGGCCTGAAATCTGCGCCGGGTATTTCCGGCTGGGAATGACCGAGGTGAAACTGATTGTGCATCACATCCCCATCAATTGTCTGAGGGGCTGATCGGGGGCGCGGCTATAACTTCTGGAGGCGTTACATCGTGCAGTTGTCTACCTGTCACATGTAGCAGGGGATGTAGCCAGACACGACCAATATAACTCTTTGGCCGCTTCTCTGTTCAAGGCAACCCTTGACAAAAAAGATTTTATGGGCCTCTTGACGGGAAACGCGATTCGTACGTGCTTCATATAAAATCTCCGTTCTCGGGCCGCGCCGCACGCGGTAGCGCACAAAAAACGTGTAGGGTCTGAATCGTATCAGTTTCGGTGCCATGTTGTCCAGGTTCAGGACGAATGAAAAGAGACTAGCGATAAAGCTGGTGATGACACATGCGGCCCTTGTCGGACAGCAAAGCGCTTCGAAAAGGTCCTGATTAGATCAAGATAACGTACCCTGTACGTCTTTGATGTGTTCAATCAAGGCCATCTGATTCATCTTCCCCTTCAGGGGGACGCTAGCCAAGACCTGAGGGGGCAGGGTTGAAACATTTGACCCGTCTTGACGCGGCTGAGTGAATGGTAACATTGTTTGAGACCGAGGGTCCAGCTACGCCTGGGAAGGGGTGACGAGGACCCACTCGTGCAGGGCCGTGATTGTGCTTCCCCTATCCCCGTTGAGCATTGCATGGGTATGTACGCCCACACACACAGCCTTGGACTGCGGTATGGTTCGAAACAGGGATACCCAGAAAAGCCCCCGCTGCCGCCCGAGCCAGAGTAGGCCAGGAATCAAGAGTCCCGGGCTTTCCTTCCATCCAGGTTCGAGTTCAGGAACCAGGCTGACTTCCGAAACGTGTTAGAGAAGCGTTGTCTCAGGGGTCGAACCATATAGATCAGGGGTTCCACGACTTGAGTTTTATAACGCTCACGAACTGCAATGTGGGGCACCTGATAATGAAAGCCTGAAACGTATGACGCTTCGGACACTGGGACGAAGAAGATG
The DNA here is from genome assembly GCA_038090235.1 of Pulveroboletus ravenelii. Taxonomy (NCBI): domain Eukaryota; kingdom Fungi; phylum Basidiomycota; class Agaricomycetes; order Boletales; family Boletaceae; genus Pulveroboletus; species Pulveroboletus ravenelii. Next base: position 32,619 of record JBBPMH010000158.1, on the reverse strand, counting down.
CCGTATGATGGATGGCGCTGCTTGCGATAAGTTTTTTTTTAGTCGCGAGAGAGAAGGGGAATGATTTTTTCCCTCTCGCAATCATTTTACGCACCTGTTCAAGATCATCGGGCATTTCTGACAACGACGGGAATTGGCAATCCCGAAGATACACAGGACACCATGATGGACGAAAGGATGGATTCTCTCCCCATCCATCAGGACCTGTAGAAGTACTGGTGAGACCAGAGGTGCTTTCTGACGCCTTTTTCGAGTTGTCTTTGATGCTGGTAGCGGCATACAATACCCCAAGTAACGTGATCCAGCGATTCACTTTTTTCCCCCTCTCGGTCTTGACAAGGCCTCGGTGGGTCGTCCTCGCTACCTCGGTGCTTGCAACCCCCCACGACTGTCAAACGTCAAACTCCCTGGCTCAATGCTATTGGCAATGCTCCGATCAATATGACTCTTTCGCGCAGCCATTCACTTCGTAGACCGAGTCCAGAAGCTGACCGCTACCTACAACTTGGAAACGGTCTCGATGAGCCTCGTTTTCCATGGTAAAGCGTAGTCGACGCTCGCTTGCGCCAGATTACAATCAGTACAGCTAACAGCCATTTATCCCCTGTCCTGCAAGCTCTCTCGTCTCTTCTCCGCCGACATCGCGCTCCGCGGTGACATGATCGGATGTCACTCCAACCACTTGATCCGTTGCCATTGCTCTTGTCGATCTTGACGACGCATCGCCCAACTCCTCAAACAGGACAAGTACAAACTCATTTCGGACAAGACCAACTTATCCAGAGGAATGTATACCCGAAAAGAGAGCGAAACGGGATCGACGGGATCGATGGCTCGTAATTGCCGCCATCTTGCTTGATATGTATGATCTAGGCCTGCTGCACACCTAATGCGACGGATCGTGGCCATGCGATCGAGTCAAGTGAATTGTCACTTGCCAGCAAAACTGGATGGATTATTTATTTTAGAGATCTCGGATTCCGCCGGGGATGGGTTTTAAAAATTATCGCGGGATGAGATGGATGAGGGACTGTTGCGCCTTGAGGACGTTTCACAACCATCGATGGTATCGCGCTCCGACCGATGTATTGCGGGGGACAAATCCTGTGCACAGGCAGGATACCCTGCCAACGATACGGGCCGGTAGTCAGCGCTCAGCTTAGATTATCAAACGATCAGTAGCTATTGCTGGATCTGGAAGGCGACTGCGTCGCCAAACAGGGGCGGTGATGACAAGGGACAAGCGAGGGATCGAGATAGTCACTAGGGAACAAGTCGACAGGTCTCGCGCATGAGACGGTTCACGTACGTTCGAGTGAGAGCAGCTTGCAGGGGATAGGGTAGCAGTAGAATATTGTGTACGCGAATAGCCCAACGAGTATTGTATGCGGGATCCACAGCTAGTGAATACATTGAAAAGTTACATTAAAGAGCCGTTTCTGTTAGAAATGCTGAGATTGCGACTGAGATCGGGGATCAGGTATATGCGATTGAAGGTATGCAGATAGGATAGGGAAAGGGAACAAGGAACGAAACGTGGACCAGCCAGGAAAAAGTAGACAGGGACTCAGCACGCGCAGATCATTCTCCACATCAGACTCCGAAGCCTACGTGGGGGCAGATGTATCCGGGGTAACGGAGGGCCCGAGTGATGTGGGAATGCGCGTCGACTATTAACGCGGTGACGGGGTTGCTACGTGGTACGCGATTGCAGCCACCAAACGGCGCGCTGCGACCCGCCAAGTGGGGAGTGGACCAACTACCGGCGCCCAAGGTACCGCCAGTAGAGTGGGTTCGGAGGCTGGTGGGCAAAGGAGTGAGCAGAACAGCAGACGAGGTGGCATGGGACGCACCGATGTAGCGGGCGTTGAGTAGTCTGGGGATCCCATGGTGGGTGAGGGTGGAATGAGCGGGAGGGGGGGGACGTACGGGCTTGGATGCACTCCCAGACGTCTACGCCGCGACCTTTGGCATCCCAAGTGCCACACTGAGAGGAAACGGGCCAGTTCACATTGATGTCCCAGATTGTGGTTGCGTTCTTAATGACGGGCGCGGGCATTGTTGTCGTGTTCATGAGGGAAAAAATACAAGTGGGGCGAAGGAGAAGGAGGACGAATGGAGAGAGGATGCGGGGAGGGGATGGGCTGGCTTTATACGGGATCGCGGGTAGCCATGCCGAATTAGAGAAGAAAGGGAGACCACTTGGATTGGACACAGCCCAAGTATCCAATTGCACCGCGGCGTTAATTTGCACCCAAACCAGCCTTTTTTGGACATTTCGAAGCAAAACAGGCATCGATCCGATCTCGACCGGGCCGCAGCCAACCCGGACAGAACCCGACCCGGGTTCGACACGCCATTGGTTACCAACGAGACGGCTTCCGATCTGATTCGGATCCCGGCTGACATAAGAACCCCCCGATGTGCTGCCCTTGCCCACGCTCACTGGCCAAGCTGTAGCGTAAGGAGCACCCCATCCATCCTCAACGTCCTGCTGCGGAGATAACAGATACAGGAAATGAAAATATCCACCAGCCGACATTGTGTCGTCTCGTGTGCGCCCCGTGAGCGGCCTTACCGGATGCACCTGACAAATCGGAACGCACCCCACCATCAGAGCCGGCCGTGGAGAACGTGACCCATCTGCCAGTGATGGGGCCTCCTATCATACACCGGTGGCGCTCTTGCCATTCCACGTCCATGGTGCTTGATCGATGTAGCCAAACGTGCTGCAAGCCACGGCAGCCGTCCGAATGCCGCCAGATCAGGACCCGCAATCTATCAACAGACCTGCCATTGTCCCTTGCAATCACACACCATCCCTGGCTCGGCGTTCAAACTAGAAACCCTTTGTCAGCGACTTATCAGCTTCAAAGAACGCCCGTCACAAAGAGACCACCCATCACGGGGCCTGGCCAGTTTACATCCAACTCGCTTGGTGGGTGGTGTCGCACCGCCGTCATGGAGACTGATTGACGATCTGGCCCCCCGCAGGACGCCAATGGCACACAAACCCAGCCGATTCAAAAGGGAGGGTTCTCATATAACGTGATTGGTCAGCCTAGGTTAATTTGTCGACGGCAAGCCCAATTAGAGGCCGGTCCTTTGGGAGTACGTGTAGGCGCCAGAGAACGTACCCCAATTCCTGAGGAACGCCTGACAAAACAAGATACAGTGGGTCGAGATCGCGATCACAGTCCGACTTACCGTAGTTGTAAAGCTCAGCCCCCCGAGGGAACATGTGAAATTTTCAACTTGTGTGACTCGCCTTTGGTTGACAACAGAAAATAGTCAGATAGAATCAATAACTTACTTTCTTGGCGGAACCTAGTGTGTTCGGAACGATCTGTCAGCGCGATGGTTCAAAGTGGTGTCTTGGGTTTCCCGGGCATGGGGAACACCCCTCAACATGAGGATAGTGAATGGGAAAACCCGCGTTACCTATACGTTCCGCACATCAGACCATCAAAGACGAATTAGAATCGCTGGCCCATAGAGAAAGAAGCTCGAGAGCAGCAAACTCTCGCGTTTCAGACGCAGTTATCGTGAGAACGAACGATTCATTTACCTGGAAAGTTACCCCCACCCTTCCAAATTACTGCCGTACAACACGTTCCACCAGATTCTTCAGTGCGTGTAGTGCCGGTGTGCAACCCAAAGTTCGCGGCTTCGAATCTTTTTTTGGGGGTTCGGTCGTGATTTGGAAGTTCCATCATCGAGGCTGTCCCGCACGGCCGCATCCGAAATAACGAACACCAAGGAAGATGCATCGACAAGTGGTTCGTATCTAGTCTTCTCGAGCCGCCTGATGCGGGACTTTCTGGTTCCCTCGAGCTGAAGCTTGCGGTTTGAAAGTTTGTGCGCATAGGTGGTTTGGTCCTCGCCGGCGGCGCAAGCTTTCTGTACGTCAAAAGAGTGTTGGTCGAGCGACGAAGACAACGGCAGGAGGGGGACCAGCCACTTGGGCAGCCCAACTATGGTCAGTTCGAGTCGTAACGACGTACCTCTCTTGGACTCACCTCTCGTCTCCTTTCACGTGTATTTATCGTCGACCTGGTGCTGCTCCCTGGTCCAGCCCCCCCTCAGGAAAAGGCGGATCGACTGCAGCCATGAATCTGGATTCGGCCCGTCTGCCACTTACCCCTACATGTCAGTATCTGTAACTATTCTCGTCTGTTTGTGTCTGGTATTGCCTATGCACATGCGTATCATGCAATCCAACATGGATGGGTCGCCGTGTCATGTACATTGCCCCTTCTCGTGCGTTCCCTGCGTCTCCCGCGTTCCCGGTTATCCCTTGCTGACAATGGGTCGTCATCGACTATCAGTGCATCTGCGCCCTGTTTTGTTCGGGTCGTCAGTGCTGCATCACCCTCACCATTCTCTGCGGTAGAAGCCTTCACTACTTTTTGGCTGCGGCGAGAAGTCGACTCCCCGTACACTGCCGGGTGGAGCGGGTAGGTGTGATCCCACATCACAGGGCGCCCGAACTTTATCATGTATATGCCATTTGACTCTCATCGTGACTCTCGTCGTGATGTCCCAAGGCAAGGCATCGACTGTCGCCATCCGATTCAAGGATCCGTGTCCCGTGACGCGGGGCGCAAATTGCGTCGCTTGCGGTCAAGTCCATCCGTTCCTCACACCCGCAAGCCCGTGGCGTTATCTTTCCCTGTCCATGAAATCAATCGTCGCTCAACCGTGTTCAAGGTACCGGGCCCCTTTTGGCGTTTGCCAAAAAGCACCGGGCTTGTGATCGGCCGTACCTGATTGTGATGGTGATGGACGACACTGCTCCCGGCCGTCAATTATGAAGGAGCCCACGACGACGTCCCCGCTTGGCAAAGCATGTGGTGCGCTCGCGACTGGGCGTGGGCCGTCACCCCGTGATACAATACTTTCATAAATCCGTATCGATGTGACGTGGACAACCTTCCGTAGCGCAAACTTGCTTCCGGAACGGACGTTACGTCGAGGCGCATGATCGATCGTGCATGGTGGAGGGCGGGGCGTCATCGGACAAATATCGTTGATGGGATTTTAGCTTTGGCTGGCTTCGTCTCGGTGCACGTTCCACAACATGACGTGGTTCTTTATCGCCTCCAGGACGTGAAGGTGGAGCCTCATGATGCTATTGCTACTGGTGACCAACGTCGATGGTTCGGTAAGCAGCCGAAAACCATTATGGCCACGCGACAAACAGTTGGCGCCACGTCCACGTTTTGATTCCCGAGCAACGAAGGCGAGTGGAACGTGAAAGGCGTACGCAGACAAAGGGAACCACGTTCCTCATTGCTTTGAGCGAGATCCTATTGAGGTCTATTGTGGTTGGGTGCCACTCTGGGAGGTGAGTGTTATAAAAGTTGAACTCTTGCTCGGCCGTCGTGATGATTCACATCTGACGACTTTCTTGCGAAGCATCTTGGGTATCGTCTCTCTATCATACTCACCACCATTCTTCAACGCGATTCACACATCTATTCCAATCATCTACATCACCTACAAACAAATTCATCATGCGATCGTGTAGCGCAACCACTGCCACTGCCACTGCCACCTTCCCTGATCACCTCCGGCCCACCGACGTGCCTAGTCGCAACCATAACCGCAAACATGTACTCGCCCCCACGTGGGTCAGCACACGTCCCAACGTTTTCCGACACCTGGCCAAACCGGACCAAGTACGTACTGATCCCGATCTGATTTTGTCCCAGACTGACAATTCGTCCCGTCTCCTTCTCCCCAGTGTGCATCAAGCAGGGATTTCTACCTCGACGCATTCTTCAACCCTGTGTGGATGTCTGGTCCGCATGTATTCTCGTTTGCCAAGGACGGGACGGTCGTGCGGCCGGAGACGTACCGTGTGGCATCCCATGCCGGGTGTTGGGCAAGAGTCGCGGCATGCTCGGGGTGCAGTGCCTGCGGTGCTGCATTGTCCCTTATCATCATGTCGTCGTCGACCCCTAGCACTCCCGTTTCTAAGGCGTCAGGCAGGCCGGACAAGGCGTGGAAAAACATTGCCATCAGTGAACAAGATGATGCCGAGTTCGCAGCGAGGGAGGCGCAGGCGCAGGTGGAGGCCAAGGGTAAGTTGATGGGACGCGTGCATACGTGGCCACCCAAGCCCCTGCCTGCACCATGTGTGGGATGTGAAGTGTTGAAAGCTTCACCACGGGGGATGGAGGTGGCATGGTCAGGCACTGGCAAGGACACGGAGGGGATTTTGGTATCGGTGTTGTCGCACGGGAGCTTGGACATGTGAGGAGGTACTCCCCGGGCGCGTCATGTAAGGAGGGTGTCCCATTAGGGAGAGGCGTTGGAGTTGGGGGGTGCTGGAAAACTTGCCGAATCCGCTCCTTTAGATGCCCTGAGAGAAGATGGGGCAAGTGATTCGGTTTCCTTCTTTTTTGTTCGACATTGTGATTGGTGGCCAGGTTCAACCACCCGCTTGTATTGTCGACAGTTTCCGAGCTCGCGGTTAGCCCAAGAGAGGAGATGCATCATGGACACTAGTGCTCGTAATTGTTGGTCTGGTCTGGCTGGTCAGCGATGTTGGCGATGAAATACACATCCAGTGCCCTGCTTTTGAGTGTAGGAGTGCGAGTGTCTGAGTGCTGCTGACACAAGACGGAAGGAAACTGTACAGTGGCTGTGCTGTATAGTGGCCATGAAGGCCAACTACCAGGTACGTAGCATTGATCAGTGAAGAAACGGGGCCTCTTTTCTCAGCATCTTTTCCTTCAGTTTTCAAACCTCTGTGGTACGGTCTACACTCAAGGAAACGTCCTCTTCACCCCAGATGGCAACAGCTTGCTGAGCCCCGTCGGGAACCGCGTGACCGTCTTTGATCTTGTCAAGTTCGTCGACGCCTTCCTTTCGTTGCGTGATCGTTGCTCTCTCCTGACTTATTCCTTCTTTTTCTTTTTCTTTCCTCAGCAACAAATCCAAAACACTTCCGTTTGAAAATAGAAAGAACATTGCGGTCATTGCGCTCTCTCCGGATACGCGTTTACTGTTGTCCGTCGACGACGATGGACGTGCGATACTCGTCCACTTTCGACGCGGTGTCGTCCTTCACCACATTCATTTCAAAAAGGCAGTGAAAGACGTGCAGTTCTCGCCGGATGGAAGGTCAGTTGGATCCCTTTCTTTTCTTTCAATAGTGCTCACGTCCTTTGTTGTCCGCTGATGGATTTTTTTCCCTTGAACACTGCCCTCTCTTGAAACTCGGCCCATGGGTGTTCGCTCGATAGGTATATTGCCGTGACACATGATGCACACGTACAAGTCTGGCGTACCCCCAACCATCTCGTGCGCGAGTTTGCACCGTTTGTGTTGCATCGGACGTATACCGGCCATCACGATGCGGTCTTGAGTATTCGTTGGGCTCCAGATTCGACGTGCGTCTCCAACTCTTTGTCCCCCTCTGTCCTTGTTGCTAGTAAGCTCAAACGTGCATGAATCGACAAAAAAAGGTGTTTTATCACGACGTCCCGGGATATGACCGCGAGGTTGTTCACTCTGAACCCGGTGGAGGGGTTCCGCCCAAAAACCTTCGCAGGTCACCGGGATGCGGTCGTCGGGGCCTATTTTTCTTCCAAGTCCAATGCTGTAAGCGGATGTTTTTTTCTGGCATAGTCTCGGTTTTCAGATGTCTTTGAAGATATACACTGTCAGTCGCGACGGTGCGGTGTTCACTTGGAAAGCCAAGACAAACCAAGACATGGAGACAGATGACGATGACGACCTAGCAACGGTGGCACCTACGCCGTCTGGTGCCTCGGATACTATCGCTATGACCCGATGGGGCGTCCACGAGCGACACTACTTCAATCTCCCAAACACCAAGGTCGTCTGCACGACATTCCACCCTCCGTCCAATCTCCTCGTTGTAGGCTTTTCCACGGGCGTTTTCGGACTTTGGGAAATGCCCCAGTTTACGAATATACACACGCTCAGCATATCACAGGAAAAGATATCTTCGGTGGCGATCTCGTCATCAGGCGAGTGGCTCGCATTCGGGGCACGCAAGCTCGGACAGCTCCTCGTCTGGGAGTGGCAATCAGAATCGTATGTTCTCAAGCAGCAAGGGCACTATTTTGACATGAACACGTTGAGCTATGCACCCGACGGGCAGACGATTGCTACCGGAGGCGATGACGGCAAACTCAAAGTGTGGTCGGTTCACTCTGGGTTCTGTTTCGTCACTTTTTCGGAACATTCTGCCCCGGTGATGGATGTGGCATTTGCCAAGCAGGGATCGGTGCTCTTTTCAGCTTCACTAGATGGTACCGTGAGGGCCTATGACCTCGTTCGGTACCGCAACTTTCGCACCTTTACGTCGCCCTCGCCTGTTCAGTTCTCTGCGCTCGCGGTCGACCCTTCTGGAGAAGTTGTCGCGGCGGGTTCGATGGATTCGTTTGAAGTATTTATGTGGTCTGTGCAAACGGGAAAGCTGTTGGACGTGCTCTCGGGCCACGAAGCACCGATATCGTCGCTCGCCTTCTGTCCATCGGGTGCAAATCAGCTCGCGAGTGGTTCTTGGGATAAAACTGTGCGCATATGGAGCGTGTTTGGTCGATCTCGGGCTGTCGAGAGCCTCACGCTGGCCTCGGACGTCCTGTCCGTGGCATTCCGCCCAGACGGTGCCGAGATCGCCGCATCGACGCTCGACGGACAGCTCACGTTCTTCGACGTGCGTTCGAGTAAGCAGAGCAATTTCATTGATGCGCGCAAGGACATTTCTGGTGGACGCAAAGCGGACGACAAAGTCTCTGCTGCGAACAGCGCCTCTACGAAAGCGTTGACAAGCATGGCGTACGCCGCTGACGGGACGTGCATTCTCGCGGGGGGGAACAGCAAGTACGTCGTGCTCTACGACGTCCGCGAAGCCGTCTTGCTGAAAAAGTTTCAAATCTCGGAGAACCTTTCGTTGGACGGGACGGAAGAATTTTTGGATAGTCGCAAGGTGAACAGTGCGGGTATCAATACGGATCTAATTGATGATCGTGGGGAGGCGAGCGACTTGGAGGATCGGATGGATACGACGTTGCCGGGGGCTGTGCGAGGGGCGGGGGACATGTCGGTTCGCAAATATCGACGGGAAGTGCGGACAAAGAATGTCAGGTTCTCACCGACGGGAAGGGCGTGGGCGGCAGCAAGCACGGAGGGGTTGCTCATCTATGCACTCGACGAGAGCCTTGCATTTGATCCGTTTGATCTCACGATCGACCTGACCCCGCAGAGCGTCCTCGAGGTGCTGGCGGAGGGCGCGTACCTCAAGGCGCTCGTGCTCGCGTTTAGGCTGAACGAGAAGCCGGTCGTACAGCGCGTGTATGAGAGCGTGCCGCGGAGCGATGTGAGGCTGGTGGCGCGCCAGATGTCGGTGGTATATATCCCGGCACTACTGCAGTTCATCGCGGAGCATCTCGAGCGAGGACCCCATCTCGAGTTTGATTTGGTGTGGATCCAGGCGGTATTAATGGCGCATGGGCGGTATCTGCGTGATAGGAACGTGGAGATGGCGCCGGTGTTGAGGGCGGTACAAAAGGCGTTGGGGGATGCGCAGGAGACGATTTCGGGTTTGTGAGTGTGCTTGGGGTGGCCTACAGGTTCCGTACGCTCACAATTTGAGAACAGGTGCGATGAGAATACGTCGACGCTCAAGTATTTGATTGATCAGTCCAAGATGAGGGTCGTCCAGGGAGCACCGCATGCATGAGATGCTGCGTCGCAGGAATGTCCATTTGTGCAATGGAGAGCTACGTGCCTCTGCCAAACATTGTTGTACGGAGAAAAAACAAAAAGTATCAGATACACCAGCATAATCTTTTCCCATGCTTTCATTTTCTGTTCTGGTCGGGTCTTGAGTGGCCATGAACTTGTTCGACAGATAGCGACGACAGTCCTTAGTAAAAAAAACCCCACTCTTTCTCCTCAACGCCGCTTCTCTCCTGCGTTCGTGCCAGAAGGTACCCCTGGGCGTCATCTTGCTCAGTACGACGGCGACCGTTATTCTGGTGGGGTGGGGGGGTACTCACGTTCGCGTTCGGGACTATGTCTCCTGTCCACATCCTGATATCCCCAGTAATACGCGGCTGTCGTCGCGGCGACAATTGCTGTAGTGGCAATAATCTGTTAGAGGAAGCGGGCCATTGACATGACATTTCCCGTCAGCAGAAGCTGTTTAGCAGGCGTGCTCACGACTTTGTTCCTCCCTGGCTGGTTGTGCCAGTATCGGGAGAAGGAGTCGCCAGAGGAAGAAGACTGACGGGAGATGTGGGATGGATGCATCTTTTTCGCTGTTGATGGTGCGTCTCCACGCAAGGTCGAGGGCCGACGCCGAGCCTTTATAGGGGCCATTGTGCTGGGCATGACGTCACTTTGTGGCTGCTGCACCTTCATGGTACATCCTCGCGCCGCTAGCAATCGCAGCGCCTTGGTGCTGGAGGCCTTTGCATGTTATCATCATAGCCGAGAGGGGTGAGTCTCTTCTATCTGATTCTTCCGATGCTACGTGGAAGGTCCCTCCACACTTGCAGGCCGACAGCTCTCGCCCGTGGCCCAAGGGACTTCGGCATGGTAATTCTCGCACCCACGCCCCTGCCGATGTAAGGATAAAAACATCCGCCACTGAAATTCTTCGGGGTACTCACCGCTCTTGTACGATTTGTCTCATGATCGCCACCCTTGCCGGTCGTGATCCATCCAGAGGCAACACACAAAACTTTGGATGGATGTCCGTCAATGTACGGAACGCTTTGGGAAATGGGTTCGTTGAACTCCAGTGGTTGTCGCTAACACGCTAACCCTGCCCTCGAGGCATCCCATCCGTTCTCGCAACTAACTGCAGGACAAGCCTCGGCTCAGCAGACTGTGGACGTAAGTGCAGATGCGGTACAGCCCACCCCACCGTCGTCATTGTTAGTGCAGGATATTCGACAATTAGCCGGGCCGTGCTCGAGCGTGCAGCGCGAAGACTGCATATTGGGCGAGCTGGGCCGACGATTCCACATGAGTCACTTCACCTGTAGTCCGTCTCCGAAGATAGGGACCAGAGTCTTAGGGCGAGAGGTGGAGTAGGGGGGGAGGGGGGGGTTGCTACCACCCCGACTGCCGCCCTCCAGCTGCTTAGGATGCTTCCCCACTAAGCGTCTGGTCCCGATAGGGAATGGGATGCCATGCCTCACAACGGGAGGAGGAAATCCTGGGCGAAAGAAAGGTAGTGGGCTTTTTTGCCAGTTGGTACCCTTGGATGCGGAGATCTGTGCTACTAGACCATCTGACATGGCACTTTTCAGCATTTCCATGTGTGGATTTATCCGACCATCTATATAGTGTGTCCCAAATGCACAGTCAAAGATTCAGCACACTTATCCTCCTGGGGAGGGTGGAAGTGACATGAGTAGACAGGTGGTGGCTCAGCAAGTGACAGAAGGACTTGCTGATTCCACAGATACTGTGCTGATGGATATAACAGGGTGGATGCAGGTGCTCTGATGGGTAGCAGATGATCAAGTCCTGGACCTCAAACAGACTCAAATTATGCATAAGAGTGATGGTTGATTGTTACATCTAATAAAGATCATCCAGACTCCCAGAGTATCCCAGGGATTGTTTGTAGGGCAGCCTAACATGAAACTGGTTAAGCACCATGTTGACACAAATGGTACTAGCCTGGGGGACTTCCAAATGGATAGGTATTGGTTTGGTTTGATTTCCCTGCAGTATCACCTCAATTGCATGCAACTCCCTCCAATTCTTCTGGTTCCCATCTCTTATAGGAAGGTGAAGGATTGATTGAGTGTGCTCTTGCTTGATAAATTTGGCATGTCAATGCTCATTCCAGAATTGTCAAGCAAGGGCACACTCAATATCTCACCTTCTTTCTCTGAGAGACAGGAACCAGAAGCCCCTAGGCTAGTACCATTACAAGTGCTGCCATCTACAACAGCCTGGTGTAGCCAATCAAGGTTCACAGACAATTACCTGGACACACCACAGAAGGGATGAGGGAACAAGGTAATAGAGGCATTGTTGTCATCATCTGTGAAGTCAAGTCATCAGAGTCCACACAATGGGTGCTATGTCAGGTCATCTCCAATGAAAGGGGAGATATGATATCCTAAATTGGTGGAAGGATTGGTGGGAGGTGACCAAAGCTCCCAAGCATGTTCAACTATTAGGATACCCAGGTGTGTCCCTCATTCAAGCATGTTTGTTAGCCCTTTTTCATTTCTTTCAAGTTTATCCAATGCAACAAGTGGGTCAGCCTTCAGGTCCATGCAACTGAGGCATGCCTTGATGCAAGATAGTTACAGCATGTACCTATGGCTCCACATATGGGTGTGTAGAGATCAAGTCTGGAGATCCGAGACTCGAGTCTACAACTTTGTTCATGTATCCAACATGCCAGTGAGCCCTATTCAATGGATGGGCTCGAGTACAATTGCTGAACAGACAGTCAATGTGTTAGCACTGTGGAAAGTATGTTTTCTCTGTATAAGTGCTGAAACATTTTTTTTATTTTAGACAAGTGTTTATTATCATGTAGCAACCGACAGAGCTAGCCCTACACAATACACTAAGGCGGCTGCCAAGGCAACCGGCTGAAACATTTTCGTACAAAGGTGGTGCTCGAAAGACAGTTTGGAATCGTGGCGATGCACGTGCACGTCCCGATTACCCTTCAAGTTACTGGTGAAACGGAATCCTTTCTTGTCGAGAAACTCGTAGGCCGGAAGAAGACAGATCGGGGGCCATGTTTACATTAGTTAGCAAAGTGGGAAAGGTAAGCGGATCAAACTGTCTTCTTCCTTCTTTTTCTGCTGGAGGCGGAAGTAACTGAAATGATGGTGGATTCACATACCCGATGACGCAGGCGAGTCAGATCCCGAAAGAGAACATTGTCTGGGATGGCACGAAACGGTTTAATGGCTTCTTGAACTGCATCCAACTACTGAGCAACACGAATTTTACATATCGCTCGTCATCATTTTCTCATTGTCCATATCGTACGGCAACGGTGGTGAATGTTAGGGCTCGTTCAGCAGGTCGGAACAGGGAGGCACCACCATAGGTGTGATGTCTTATCCTTAGAAGGGTGCTTAACAGTGACCCGTCCTCCAGGGACAGGAGCGTCCTCTATGAGCTGAACTTCCCAGCGGGCCCTGTGGTCACGGTTGAAAATACTAGTTTGCCAACCGCGTCATTCAACGTATGAAACGGAGAAAGGGAGGAGGGGAAGGAACACGGACGTGCACGTGCCATCTGCCATCTCGATAGCCCAACTCTGCTTAGTAGAACCGAGGGTTCTGACGACACCACCCACACTGGCGGCCTGGAAATGCGGATGACCGTCTGGTGAGATGATCCGCGTGCCATCATGATGTGTAGTGATATTCCACTGCATGACTCGCATTCAGCCTCTCGAATCGTGAGCGTTGAGGTGGAAAGTAAATTGAACGAACCAGCGTGCCGGGTTCACTCCCAAAGGGGATCAGTACCACAGGAGCGTCCTGCCCTTTGTATTGGAGAGAGAGAGCTCCGTAGAATTGAGGGACACGGCTACAGACGATGTAGTAGCGCCCATCAGGTATCGTAGTGGGGTGGTCAAACATTGTGAGGTGTAAGGAGAACCCTTCAAAGGCTGATTGGAACGGCCTTTATACACGTCTTTGAATCCATATAAAACCAAATGGAGGTCTATTCTCGGATCTGATCAAGAGAAATGAGGCGAAGAAGTCGCTTGCTTTCCATGTAGAAGCCTATGGTCGCTGCACCGGTGGGACAGCGACCATAATGCGACTTCATTGTGGCGAATGCAGAATTCTGATTGGAATTGGAACTCTACTGCCAATCTGAAAACTCGAAACGACCTGGGGATGGACTCTGCCCGTTTTCCTTTGGCTGGTATTAGAGTCATCAAGCGACAACGTTACACAGTTGTTTTTCAGATTGACTGATCCCTGCTGGTCCACCGTATTGACTAGGCAAAGTTGATCAAACAGATCACCCTAGTGTACCGAACTATCGGATGCAAATTATGGCCGCTAGGACTGTAGAGAAAAAAATCCTTGAGATTAAGTCTTTACAGTAATGCTGATAGTGAGCGGATATACTAAGCGTCGACCTAGGGGGCGGGCTGCGGTGAGTTGCGCACACTCGCCCCGGCCAGGGGAATCTACATTGTAGTCGAATCAGCTAGCGTACCTGCGCGTAGATGGCGTACGGACACACGGGGTGCAAAGTTTAAGATGCCGAACTTGCACCCGAATTTGAGTAACTTGTTATTGTTTGACACAGGCCGCATTGAGAACTAATGATTGAGGGGCGCCATTAAGTAACGAGCGGGACAGCTTTCGCCCTACTAGTCCGAAACGAAGCGCGTGAAGAATTCGGACAGGACCGATCAGATTCCCTGGGCTATGGCTTATGAGAGGGTCCTTGCCGGACCCACAGCTTGTTCGGTTCCGCTCTAGCACTGGTTACGAAAGGTGGGGATTGTACGTGCGCACTGCAATTGCATGACATACGCCAGGCCGCGGCTTTGCGATCAAACGGTCCACTCCGATTGCTCAAGCTTTCAACTGAGCACCACATCCGAGGGAAGCTCTGCATCCTTCGCTACAGCATGCTCAAAGAGACCATTGAACAGTTTTGTGACATCCCCGACAACCGACTTGCCTGCGTACATCGGGTATCTGAATCTACCACCCAGTCACTCTGCCGCCAGTAGAAAGGGGGCTCCACCCGTTTTCTTTTGGACTAGTGCAAAACCACCCTAAAATTTCAATTTCCTTTCCACAACATTCTTCGAATGGCTGGCATTAGAGTCGTCAAGCGATAACGTTACACAGCTGCTTTTCAGATGAGGAAGGGAAGACATTTTGATCCGCTGACCCTTCCAACTTTGCTAACCATGTGCAACGTCACCCTCGGTCTTCTTCCGGCTCATGAACTTCTCGACAAGAAAGAATTCTGTTTCACCAGCAACTTAAAGCTCGGCGCAACCAGGACGTGGACACCCATCGTTGCGATTCTGAAGAGTCTTGCGAGCGGCACTTTCGCATAAAGTTTCAGCTTTCCGCAACAGTGGTAGCGCATTGATCTCCGTTCAGCGGTTGCACGAATCCGTAGAATAGGACTCACTAGCATGAACAAAGCTGCGGGTTCGAGTCTCGGATCCCCGGACATGGCCCCTACATACCCATATGGAGACAACCTGATGCAGCGCCTGCTACGCACGGGGCTCGGACGACTCGACTTCGCGGATGATGACAATGGTATCTATCCCCTCGTTCTCTTGTCCCCTCCGGTGGCGTATCCGAATAGCCATCCGGGATCTTTGATCGGCTTACAGCAATGATGAGTGGGGCGATTGATACCTAATTGTACGCAAGTACCATCCAAATAAACCATGCAATGTTTCACACTTGACCAATCGACATTTCATACATTCTTAAAGTACAAGGCAACATGCAAAGCGAAACCGAGATGACACCCCACTAGTGTATTCCTCGACATTTCGAGCAGGCTCAGAACGCCATAATCGAACAATTCAAGGGCTTGTTTAGCAGGTCGGAACAGGGAGGCACCACCACCGGTACACCACACTCTCGGAAGGGGACCCGACAGTGATCTGTCCTCCAGGGACCGGAGTGAGCATGCCGTCGTCCTGCATGATGAGCTGGGCTTCCCAGCAGGCAGTGCCCTCGGAAACACTAGATTTTCATTCGTGTCATTCAACATACGAAACGGCGAAAAGGAGAGGAAAGAGCGCGCACGTGTACACGCCATCTGTTATCTTAATAACCCAACCCTGCTTGGCAGAACTGACTTTGACGACACCATCCGCACTGACGGTCTCGAGGTCCGGGTGACCGTCCGGTGAGATGGCTTGTGTGCCATCAGGATTTGTGGTGATTTTCCACTGCATGACTCGCAATCAGCCTCTCAAATCGTGAGCGTTGAGGTAGAAAGTAAATTGAACGAACCAATGTGCCGGGTTCGCTCCCAAAGGGGACCAGTGTCACGGAACTGTCCTTTCCTTTGTATTGGAGAGTGAGGGTTCCGTAGAAGTGACTGACCTCGCTGCAGACAATGTAGTAGCGTCCAGCGGGTATCACCATCGTGAGATGTAAAGGAACGGATGGACCCTAGCAAATGACCGAAACAGCCCTTTTATACATCTTTAAACTCGTATGCTGTAAAACTAGATGGGGCTGTTACTCTTGGATCCGAAGAGGGATGAGGGGAAGAAGTCACTCGCTTTCCGCGTAGAAGTTTACGATCGAACATGGAGCCTAATGCGAATTATGGTCGCCGCCACAGAGAAAATAAACCTCGCGGTCGAGTCCTGAATTACGGTTAGAACGGGAACTGCACTAGTCCCTGCTGGTTCCCCGTATTGATTAGCCAATTTGAATCGCCTTAGTGTACCGAAGTAGAACTAGCATCGGTAATGCGAAACGGGCTTTGAGATGGGTGTAAGACCACCCTGAAATTTCCTTTTCTTGCTTGTCCCATCCAATCACAACATTCGAATGGCTGGCGTTAGAGTCATCAAGCGATAACGTTACACAGCTGCTTTACAGATGCTAGGAGGACGTCATTGAGTAAAGAGTGGAACAGCTTTCGCCCTAATCCGAAACGGAGCTCACCGGCACTACGTGAACGGGCCCGAATTCAGACCGGAGCCGGTCAGTGCAGCCAGACTTCCGTGAGAGAGGAATGTCAATCAAAGTCAATAGCCGGGCCCCCGCGTTCTCGCCTGGCAGGTGGGCCCGTAATGTCATCACTTACCACATGATGTAGTACGTAGTGGCCCACCCCCCATGATCGGAGTCTACAAGCTCGGCTCCGAGTTAGGGAAGGTCCCGCGGTGGGAAGGCCAAACTAGGCCTTTGCTGACTCAGCATGGCTCCCCCTGCACGGCCATGAAAGATGTGGAAAGGACGTGATCGAGCTGGTAAGGCCCTGTACATCCCTGAAACTCTCCAGATTTATCACGATCGCACCTAATTAGCACTGAATTAATATGATTCAGATGCGAGGTTCTGGTCGCGGCCTCTCAGAATCTCGAAAGATTTTTTCCTCGCCCAACCAGTGACCTAGAGTTCGCATCCAGTTGGACTGCAGTCGATGCAGCGATAATGATGTATGAATAGCATGGTAGTTAGCACAAGAGTGTGGTACATTACTAACGGTAGCTTCCTGTCTCCACCAGTGATGCATCACTGCTTGCCCATGGGATGCTATAACTGCACATATGATACATCACATCAGGCTAAGCAAATATCGGCTCGCAGAAATGTGCTGATACATCACTCACGCTCGCGGCTTAACAAGCCCATCCCTGTGATATATCATGGTAGGCCAGTATATACACGCATGCATCCTTTATTGACTGATACATTACTCACTATGCAATTTCCTTTGCAGAATTGGGCTGATACATCACCCACGCTCAGGTTAACAGGGCCAACCTTGTCATATATCATGGTGCATACCATGATCCCATGTACATCCCCTTCATGATCCACTGACTGATACATCACTCGCTAGGTATCATAACCACTGCCGCTGGCTCGAGCATGATACATTACACAAAGGTAAGCTAGTGGCCAGCAATTTCCCTCACAGCATTGGGCTGATACATCACCCACTCGGCCAACCTTGTGATATATCATGATACATATGGTCCCGTGCACATCCTATCAACGATCCACTGACTGATACATCACACAAGGGTAAGCTAGTGGCCAACATTTTACCTCGCAGAATTGGGCTGATACATCACCTGCTTGGCCAACTGCATAATATATCATGGTACATATAGTCCCATGCATATCCCCTCAATCCGCTGACTGATATATCACTCACTACTACCAGGTATCATGACTGCCCCCACTGGGTTGAGTCTGATACATCATACAAAGGTGAGTTAGTGGCCAGCATTTTACCTTATGGAATTGGGCTGATACATCACCCCACACTCAGGTTGACAGGAGCCAAATGGTGATATATCACAGTATGTATGACCCTATTAATACATCATCTGTGCTCAGGTTGACAGGCCCAACCCAGTGATATATCATGGTACATGGCCCCTCGATGATCCATCAACTGATATATCACTCTAGGGCTGAACCAGTGATATATCACAGTACGTATAACCCTATGCATGTCCCCTTGACAATCCACTGACTGATATATCACTCAATAGCTCTTGTTCTGGGCCCTGCTGGGCCAAGTGTGATACATCACACAAAGGCAAGTTAGTGGCTAGCATTTTCCTTGCATAATTGGGCTGATATATTACCTGCACTCAGGTTAACAGGGGCTGAATGGTGATATATCACAGTACATATGAACCCATGCACACTCCCTCGATGATCCACCGACTGATACATCACTCACTAGGGATCATGACTGACCCCGCTGGGTTGAGTCTGATACATCACACAAGAGTAAGCTAGTGGCTAGCATTTTACCTTGCAGAATTGGGCTGATATATCACCCGCTTGGCCAACTGTGTGATATATCATGGTATGTATAGTCCCATGCATATCCCCTTGATCTGCTGACTGATATATCACTCACTGCTACCAGGACACAAAGGTAGGCTAGGAGCCAGCAATGTCATTGGGCTAATACACTACCTGCACTCAGGTTAACAGGCCCAACTCAGCGATATATCACGGTACATGCCCCCTCGATGATCCATTAACTGATACATCACTTGCTAAGTATCTACATCACCCCAAGGCCAAACTGGCGATATATCACAGTACATATGATCCCATGCACATCCCCTTGACGATTTGCTGACTGATGCATCACTTGCTAGCTCTTGTGCCAGACCCTGAGTGTGATACATCACACAAAGGTAAGTTGGTGATCAGCATTTTGTTTCGCAGAATTGGGCTGATATATCACCCACGCTCGAGATAACAGGCCAAACTGGTGATATATTATGGTACATATGATCCCATGCATGCCCCCTTGATGATCTGCAAACTGATACATCACTCACTAGCTCTTGTGCCAGCCCCTGCTAGGCCGAGTGTGATACATCACAAAAAGGTAAGTTAGTGACCAGCATTTTTCTTTGCAGAATCAGGCTGATATATCACCTGTGCTCGGGATAACAGGCCAAACTGATGATATATCATGGTATGTATGATCCCATGCACGCCCCTTGACAATCCGACTGATACATCATCTGCTAGGTCATGACCAGCACCGCTACTGAGCCAAGTGTGCACACAAGCACTAAGTCTGATATATCACTTGAAACTAGTGTACACTCAATGTACCATGGCCAACAAGACTTAATACTAATATTGCTTATACTGTACCACCTTGTCACCTGCATTCAGGCCCCACTGAAGACTGATATGTCACGGTCAAAGAGACTCAGATTGATTGATGCATCATGTAGCTAATTACTCATACTCAAACTGCACCTACTTCACCTCAGCAGTGGGTCACCTCAAGAGTGAACTACTTTGTCTTCCATTTCCTAGTCCTCATGTTAGTCATACCTATATAATCACAACCAGCGACATACTTGGTCTTGGGAGCAATGGATTCTGTGCCAATTAAATTTGCTGTATCGTTATGTTTCGATGGTTGACATGTGTGTTTTCCACTGGATTTTGTGGGGGCAGCCACCAGTGTTGATCTGGGGTCCTTTTCCTGAGCCTGCGCCGCAAATGAGCCCAGTTGGATTAGGCTGTTGTCAAGAGTGACCACCAGTGTCTGCATGGCAGATAGGGCCACAGCAGCTGCCAGAGGGTTGGACTGAATGACTTGTGGGCTGGAATTGGGAATGATCGCCAGTGTCTGCACGGCAGATAGAGCCACAGTGGCTTCCAGAGGGCTGGACTGAATGACTTGTGGGCTGGAGTTGGGAATGACTGCTGGACTTTGCATTGCAGATGGTGCTATAACAGCAGCTGCCAAGGGGTTACACTGGATGACTTGTGGGATAGAGTTGGAAATGGTCACCGGGGCTCACATTGCGGATGGTGCCATGACTTCTGCCAAGGGATTGGACTGGATGACTTGTGGTGTCGGCATGGCAGCCATGGACTGGATGACTTAAGTTTGTAGGTTGGATGGGACATGCTGAATTTGCGCCATAGGTAACCCCTGCACAATCATGGCATCTGTGGAAGCACTTATAGAGGTGTTGAGTAACAAAGTCGGACTACCCGCAGGAAGAGATTGCAGTGGTTGTTCGCACCTGTACTTGACCAGGAAACTATTGAGGGGATCGATCGCTGTGTGGGTGCCAAAATCATATGTGTAGTCATATGGGGCAGTAGCTGAGATGGTTGGAGGGAAATCTGCAGGGTCATCTAATCCTGACCCATTCAAGCCTGGCCATGAGGTCAAACTAGGCAGCAGTACTAGCGTGACTGCAAGTACAGAGGTCCCTGCATCTGATGTAAGGGTCTGTGCAAGTGGTGGTGCTGATATAAGAGCTTCATTGGCCATATGAGTCACGGGGAGACTAGGGTCTGGCAGACCAGATTCAAGCTCCAGTTTTGAAGACAATTGGTTGGCCTCCCCGAGGCT
Source organism: Pulveroboletus ravenelii (assembly GCA_038090235.1). Lineage (NCBI taxonomy): Eukaryota > Fungi > Basidiomycota > Agaricomycetes > Boletales > Boletaceae > Pulveroboletus > Pulveroboletus ravenelii. The sequence goes on along the minus strand of JBBPMH010000158.1, from coordinate 12,033 downwards.
TTCCTCCATTGCTGGCACTGAGCACTCAGTCATTCTCAGCAAACCAAGCCCCCATTGTCGACCACTTACCAGTCACGCAGTCAAGAAATTCTCTGTATGGCCACATGATGCCATCATTAAACCCCGGATAAGCCTGATCGAAGGTATTTGCCAGATCTATGAGGCCAACATGCAAACTGCATGCCTCAATTTTCCCTCCAGTCTCAGGTGTGGGCCCACCCATAAGAACACTGAATGACCATCCAGTTATCAGGGATCAATCCCGGGCGGCTCAAAGTGAACAACCAAGGAAAGCCTGCGGCTACTAATGTCGGTGAAGACACAAGCAGAAGGATGAGAATTCCAAGTATGAGTAGGTACATCCTACGAATACTGGTTAAATACTACTATACATGTGTATGTTACATAATATGTTCTAGACCCATGGAAACCCTATAACAATAGAAGGAGCGGAACGGAGATTAAATAGAAGCAAAGGAATGGAATAGAAGCATAATGACCCTGAACCAACCCTAAGCCCAGATAAGCCCTATGCCCTAGAATGGAATGACGTAGCGTGATGTAGCGATGACGCAATGCTGACCAAAGCATGATGTCACAGGGGAATGACCTAGACCAGGAACGGAACGAGGTATAGATAAGATAAAGGGAAAAGATAAGATAAGATAGGGAATCAAATAGATAGGGGTATAAGCCAGAATCACTGTCGTGACACCAGTCAGCTCCTGCAACCCAGACAAGAATTGTGTGAGCGTTGGCACAAGTCGATTGATGTAACTGATGATGAAGTAAGTTCCCAGGCAAACTTCCTTCGTGTTGATGCTCACTATTGTCTATCTTTCATCTTCTCCTCGCCTTTCTGCCCTTTTCTGGCTGCCATCTCCTTCTAGTGCTTCTCTACCTTAGCCAGGACCTTGGGCAACTCGTTCTTGAACATCTTGCAGGTCTTGTTCATAATAGTGGCCAGCTTGGGTGGCAGTTTCTCTGTCTGCAACCTGCCCGAAGCCACTGTAGCCATAGCGACCGCCTCATCTACATCAAGTGCACCTTCAATGGTTGGCCACACCTTGTCCTCATAGTATAGGTCCATGTAAGCCTCGATTTTCTGTGGCTTACGTTTGTGGCCCTCCTTTGATTGAATCAAATCAGCTATCAATGCCATGGAGGCTTTGGCATCTGCATCCTTTGCCACCTGAGCCTTCTTTTTGGCACCCCACTTATTGTGGAGTTTGTTGTGCAATTGCTGTATCATATATTAGCATGACAGCATCACACCATTTTCAGTACATACATCCTTCTGAGTATCCACGGCCTCGGCAAGCACAATTTTCTGGTCATCTGAGAGTCCTGTGTTGCTAGGTATATCTGGAAACACCACTGTCACAACACTGATTTCCAACTTATACCCCTATCTATTTCTCCCTCTTATCTTATCTATACCTCATTCTGTTCCTGGTCTAGATCATTTCCTGTGACATCATGCTTTGGTCAGCATTGTGTCATTGCTACATCACACTACATCATTCCATTCTAGGGTGTAGGGCTTATCTGGGCTTAGGGTTAGTTCAGGGTCCATTATGCTTCTCTTTCATTCCTTCACTTCTATTTAATCTCTGTCTTGCTTTCTCATTCATTTCTGCCTACTTCTATTATTATAGGGTTTCTCTGGGTTTAGGGCGTATTATGTAAACATACACATGTATAGTAGTATTTAACCAGTATTCGTAGGATGTACCTACTCATACTTGGAATTCTCATCCTTCTGCTCTTGTCCTCACAGATATTAGTAGCTGCAGGCCTTCTTTGGTTGTTCACTTTGAGCCACCCGAGATTGATCCCTGATAACCACAACACGTTCAGGATATTTGGCAAACCAGCGCTCATAGAATGATGGCCAGAAGTTGGTGTAATCCCACTTGGCCTGACACTGCATGAACTTGGTGAAGAATTCTTGCAGGAAAGCTTCCTGCTTGGGGTTCACTCATGAGGCCAGTGGCATCTGCGCTATGGTATGTAAGACAATTGGCCAGATGTGGTGTGTGGTAGGAGAGAAATGTGTCAGATGGGAGAGAAATGTGTTGGATGGGAGAGAAACTTGTCAGATGGGAGAGAAACATGTCAGATGGGAGAGAAACATGTCAGGTAGGAATGAATGGATTGAAAGCATGCATATTGGTAGAGACATATGTGTGGTAACTGAGGAACGGTGGCCTGGTAAGTCCTTGGTATGAAGTCATGAACATCTCGCTAACTGTGTGTCTATAGATTGATGCACTTGCAACCTGACCTGAAGTTATTTTGAGCTGTCAAATGCGGGTGATGCATGAGCCTTCTGGAGAAGATCCTCCCTGCATTCAGATTCTGGCTAATGACCAATTTTATTGTAGATACCATGCTTGACCTTGCCTGACTTTCCACCCTCGACCACCAATCACCATGTCAACTCCACCAAATTCACCATCTACTCCAAATCAGAGTGGGGATGAAGACTGTACCAGTCTCAGCTTCCATGATATGATCTGTAAGTACTATTTGCTGTCTTGCTGTTCACCTTTTCCAACGTCACTCCCAGGTTGGCACAATATATTGACAAACTTGAACATATTGATGGATGATGCACACCGGCTACACCAAACCATACAATGTTGAGCCTATGTCATCCATGGTGAGAATGAAGCACGATGAATCCAGTGTGAAGGTTAGTGTATACTGATGTTAGTGGCAGCCATTTCAATTCACCTACTGAACTGAGCAGGCACTCAATGACCCCAAGGATACCAGCCTCCACTATTTCCCTCACTCCCTCATTGCGGTAGTGTCCCTCCTGTCAACATGCGCATCCCCTGCCACTATGAAGCCACTAGATATAATGACTTTGTCCTTATTGTCCCTTCGAAAAGATCACATGGTCCATTTTATGTAGTCACGCATGGGCTTCTTATTGGCATTTTTGCCCTTTGGTAAGCGTCTTCCACTCAATTTATGACAGTATTGTTGACCCTGCTACTTAGGACTAATGTGTCATCCCTCATATCGCATGTTAGGGAAGCTACTTACATCGTGGTTGAGACACTCAATGAAGCTGGGCAGATTATCATGGATGCGATAGAGGATGGGACAGTAGAATACGTGGAGCAACGCCAGTGAATTGTAGTATCTCAAACCACTGTGAGTGCAATGAAGGTCGCATTATTATTTGATATATAATATGATGGGCAAATCATGTGTATAACAGATTGAGTCACCCTTCTACTGGTTCATTGGACTCTTGTATTTTGCAGCACATGGCGTTCATATGATAATCATGACATCATAAATCTCCTATCGCGTATGACTACATTTTTGATAACTTGTTTGACAATTTTTCAATGAGTTCTCATTGCCCAGAGATCATATGGTGATTCTCTTCAGTATATACTCAGTTTTCATGACCTTTTAATGGAGCAAAAAATCAGTTAGGCATTGATGGCATGAGGAAGCATGCCCATGCATAATCTGGTAACTCTGTCCCTACTGAACTGGGTTGGCTTTCAACTGATTCACATCTCCCAGCTGTCATACTTTCAACCTCTTTGATCTTTGTTACCTAGTGAGCTTACTGGACCATTAAATAGGACAATAAGTGTATTATATGTTGAGAGTTTGAGGATGCAATGGTCGCATCTCCCAAGTGTTTACACATATGAATAAATCTCCTATTGCCTTCACATACAGTCATGCGGTCATGTGATTAGGCCAGTTTCCTTGTTTATCTATGTACCCTGACACCCTAATCCTCAACTCTTACTATGCCACATCCAAAGCTATACAAGACACCACAGGAAAGACTGCTTGTGGCTCAAGCTTTGTGTACAAAGTACTATAATCAGTGAGTCACTCTGGGTCGAAAGGTTGTTGGTCTATCCTGACACATCAATTGAGCCATTGCGCTGAGATCAACACAAAGGCCCGGTTCAAGTGACTTGAGGAGCAAGCTGTACACAGGTATGTTGGAATATTTCATCTAATTTCTCCATACCCCGCTGTATTGATCCCTTGGTATCTTTTTTGCATTACATCAGAGATTCCACCAACCCATGTGTCCAGTCTCCCAGAAAGCATTCGCTCCAAAGGATTATCAGCCCTTCTCTCCACTCACTCATGGACTCACTGTGTTTGGACTACATTTCTATAAAGAATTATAGTCAACTCAATGTGATACACATAGCCGTCAGGGATGTTGAGATGGCACTGGTGTCCACTGGTGGCAATGGATCAGATGAGGAGCTCCGTGAGCTGCAGAACTGCATCCGAACCACACTGAAGGTGATGGAAGATCTTCTCTGCAGTGCGATGGAGGATCTGGATGTCGCAGACATATGGTGGTATGGTGTGTTACTCTACCAGTCCATCAGAGCTTCGTGGTAGTTTAGCCCTTTTTTTACATTTGATTTCATGTTCTTTAGTGGGCTAGACGGTCCCTGCAAACACCCAAGGGGTATGGTGTGGATCCTGATAAGAAGTATGACACCTAACTACGTGAGGTTGCAAGATCACTATCTACTCCGAAATTAATGTTGAAATTGCACCGACCATAGTTGATCCACTTCCAAAGGCAAAACATATACTAAGATATGCATCAGTTAGATTTGAGACATGTGCAAGATGCAACTCACTTGTCGGAGGGAAACCCACTTTTTCACCAGCTTCTGCTATTGCAAGTAATCCAATGCGATTTCCAAAGGCACAAGAGGGAAAATTTCCTTCCTCATTGGCCACCTCTCCTTGAAATTGATCATGAGGTCAGTGAAGAACTTGCGGTGTTCATTGCAGTCACTAAAGTACCATTCCCCTCTGTCATAAAAGCGACCCACAATCCATGCCATCTGGCAAGTACAAAGGGAAAATGGGCAAGGTTGATTAGCAATGGTCATGGGGTAAGATTGCAGCATATTTGTGCAGTTAACTGCATGCCTAACCACTGGTCAGAATAGGTGAGCAGAGAGACAACACAAGACATACATATTGGGCTTATAACCTAAATGAGATTGTTGGCAAGCAAGTTATGGATGACTCTTTATAAGCCCTGCCCAGTGCAGCCTTCTCACATAGAACCAACAGTTACCAAATGGTCAGTGGGTTTACTAATACCTGACAATCTTTATGGCATCCACATTAAACGAGCTAGTATGCAAGTGTGCTCAGTGGTCGTCACAAGTGTGATAGAACGCTGTATTACCTAGTACATGAGTGTGCTAGGTAACCATGTAAGCTACAGGAAGAATCTGAATGTGGAGAATGTACCTCAGCAGTCGTCACAAGTGTGATGGAACGCTGAGGGAAAGAGAGAAGGAGAGAATGTGAATCTAATCTATGCAGGATTATGTAAAGTGTTGTGCTCTGTATTACAGTGATGGATGAATGGCGAGATGCAAATAAAGAGAATGCTAATACATATCAGTCCTATTGTCTTCTCATTCAGTATGACTCACAGGCATGTGTCCAAGAAACCTCAGCTTGTCAAGTTTGACATTCCAGCTAGGGAAGAGGTGGAGTACAAATGACATCATGTATACCGCACTCACGAGCACAGTGAAGTTACTGTCTGAACTGTGTTCATGGCCACTCAGCCTTCTGGGTCAGAAGAAGCTGAGCCAACTACTACTACCAACATGTCACTTGATACCTGGCAGGAAATCAGTCATTTAGATGAACCAACTGAGCCTATGGAGATTGGTCAAGCCACAAACAACCACGGAAGAAAGCAAATAGCCAGCATAAGTGTGATATATCAGTGCCTAAATAGAATTGGAGGCCCAGATATTAACTACCGACAGGTCCACCCATTACTGCAGTGGCTACCAGAACAGTCAGCTTTCCTCAATGAATTCATCCATCTTGAAGGCCGAGGTGATAATAACCACAAGGTTTGCAATTGTGGTAGTAACAATTCCCCACACTACCGCTGTGAAGACTGCTTTGGGACACATCTTACCTGTGCTGTGTGTATCCTGGCACGTCATTCGACCTCTCTGTTGCACAGAATTGAGGTATGAAACCTTTATGTTGACTTCCCTACTGTTAACATAACAAAATGCAATCAAGGAGTGGAATGGGAACTACTTCCAACATGTAACTCTCAAGTCTTTGGGGCTTCGTATTCAATTGAGACACCATCCAGGAACCATCTGCTATAATCAAAAACCAGCTCCCAGAAATGACTTTGTGGTGATTGATACAAACGGGATCCATGAGATCAGCCTGGACTTCTGCGGTTGTGAGCAAGCGCAAACTCACTACAAACAACTCCTCTGAAGTTGCTGGTTTCCTGCAACCACCATGGAGCCATGCACCACAGCTACTTTCGCGGTTCTCAAAGCTTATCATTTGCTTTCTTTGGGGTCCAAGGCATTCACATACAAGTTCTACTATAGCCTTGCACACCTCATAGATAACACGGGTCTTGTGGAAATATGAGTATGTCGGGCTTGCTTGGATATGCCCTGTTACTGATGCCACACAGGATCGTTATCCAGCTTTCATGCATATGACGTGTGAATTCCACCACCTGAAGCAGCTCAAATGGGCCAGAAGAGGGCATGATCCAAAGGGGGTTGATATAACACAAGAAGGCAAGTGCATTGTAAAATGCCCTGCCTGTCCTCATCCCAGGATTAACTTGCCGTTGGGTTGGGAAAAAATGGAGCCAGCACGAGGGTGGATTTACACACTATTCATTGCAATTGATGCCAACTTCCGCTTGAAGCAGAAGACAGTATTGTCGGATCTCACAGATCCAAGTCTCAATTGCAGGTGGGCGTACTTTGTCGAAGAGCAATCATATAAAAGGTACCTGGGGGATCTTGCCCATGTGTCTTAAGAGGTCAGTAGGCTGCAGAGGTTCTGGAATGCTGCTGATACACCCAACAGAGAAGTACCTGCATCGGTCACAATGCTGTCAATATGGCTGACTCAAAGTCAGCACAGGGGCTCACAGCAACTGGGGTTGGGACTGTAGACTGTGCCCGACATGAGATGAAGTTACCAAATGGCATGAGAGACCTTCAAAAGGGTGAAAGGTAAGTGTCTATTCTTGGGTTATGGGTATTGCATGCTCTATTGGTCAGGTATATCAACATGGATTACCTAGTCTTCTTGGCCATCATGCATTTTGCACTAGTCATGATCAATTTTTCCTATGATATTGCATGTCAGTGGCACAAGAAACTGTGGAGCCATATGTCCGTAATGCCAGAACATCTCCAGCTAAATCATGATTGCAAGATTGTCCGTTTTTTCGTGCCAAAATTCCATCTGAAGGCCCATGTACAAAGCTGTCAAACAGCTTTTTCATTCAATTTCACTTGTTGGGTAGGTCAGACTGATGGGGAAGCACCTGAACACGATTGGGCCAATTTCAACTGTATCACATCAAGCACAAAAGAGATGGGACCTGGTTCATGCCATGATCATCTTGACGACCACTTTGGTGATTCTAATTGGCAGAAGTGAACAGGGCTAGGTATGCCATGCACTTCAATACCCTGCATGAACCTAATTTCGAATATGCTGACAGGAAAAACTATGTTACACAAGTTAACTGAGGCCCTGCAAAATGTGCAGATTCATCATTGGGAGCTTAATGAGCTCGAGAGTACCATTGAGCCAATGCAGCTATGGAAATGGCTGAATGAAGTACAAGAATGGGAAGAAGACAACACAAAATCCAATCCATTTGAGAGTTGAATCACGTGTTAGTAATTATAACCATGATGGGCATGCAGCCATTCCGACTGATTTCTCACAACATATTACAATCCAGCCATGACACAGTCTGCCATCAGGCTGCGTCTCACGGAGGAGGAAGCACAGGACCTGCAAGAACAAGTCAATGTATCAGTGCACACTGACGTCTCGCCATTGGTCCTGATTTCAGCCAGGATAGATATTCAAGAGCTACGGTGAGTATCATCAATGCCTGATAGACTCAGACACACACCTAACTGTCACAAGGCATTGGCTAGCCAGTGATAGCACTGAGCTGGGGATCCATGCTACCAATCTCCAAAAATCAGGTATTACTGCACACCGCAATGCTCTCCAAAGAAGGTTGGATGCATGGATACAAGCACAGTTGCTATATATGCCTTCGGTTGCAGCACTGCGTGCCACAGGGAACTCTACTGATGAGGCTGATGCCAGAACTAACAGACCCGAGACTATCAAACTCTGGCTGCCTTCGAAACTGAGTCCAGAAACCCCTTGCAATGAATGATTGCAGTTGATCGAGTGGGAGTTACACTACGCACAAGCCAACAATGCCCTTAACGAGGTTCGGCATGGTATTCAGTTGCATGCACATCTCACTATCTTTAAAAGGACCAATGTCTGGGGTCAGCATGCTAACATGCACATGCATAGTGCTCTTGACCATGCAGAAAACAAAAAGTGCCAGAGCAAAGCCAAGTACACTGCTGTACAGCAGGCTCTCCTTGCACTAGGTCCTTCACTTAACAAGGCAGGATGGGAGGATCAGCTTTGTCCATTGTGCAACAACGACTTGAGACACATGATGGATATGCTAGATGGTCAAATGGAGGGGATGAGAGATTTGTCATGGATTTGGAAGGTACCTGGTGTTTTGGGCAAGAGCAATGATGATTTTTGGGACTATAAGTTTGTACTATCCTGTGCATGGTGGTTGACTGAGCCACAGATAGGTTTGCAGATTGAATGGTGCAAAGTATGAGCAAGGGAGGCTCATTGGGCAGAGGAAGTGGTTCTACTCAGAGAGGAAATGCAGAGAACTTTAGCATTTTTAGAGTGGGAGAGGGACATGTGGATGCAGCATGTGTCTGCTCATATATTCGAAAAGGATGCTAACCATGAAGGTTCATCTGCATATGCTGAACGACAAGCGGCTTTATGAGGTGCCATGGCTGCTGCATTCAAGTCTATGTGGGAGAGTATTCCCACATCGTTAGCTGGGGATTCTGAGGGCATCAAGCGGGGAGAGAGAAGATTCATGGGACAGGAATGATGCATCAAAGTATAGGGGATGTATCTAAAAAGCAGGTGATCTATCAATCTAATCAGAGGGGCAAGCATATCTGCTTTGAGTAATATATCTGTTCAATGCAATGAGGGGATATACCACACACCCCAGCAGAGCCCAGCACAATAGCTGGTGAGTGGTGTATCAGTCAGATTGTCAAGGGGGCATGCGTGAGATCATACCTGCTGTGATATATCACTGGGTTGGCCCTGTTGATCTGAGCATGGGTGATGTATCAGCCCAATTCTGCGAAGTAAAATATGGCTACCAGCTTACCTTTGTGATGTATCAGTTGGTGGATCATCAAGCCTGAGGGGGTATACTATGATATATCACCGATTTGGCCTGTTACCAGCATTGTGTGATGTATCAGTTGGCAGATCATCAAGGGGTGTGTACAGGATCATACATACCATGATATATCACCGGTTTGGCCCAGTTAACCCGAGAGTGGATAATATATCAGCCCAAGTATGCAAGGAAAGATGTTCGTCACTAACTTACCTTCACGTGATGTATCACACTTGGCCTAGCAGGGCCCAGTACAAGAGCTAGTGAACGATGTATCAGTCAGCAGATTGTTGAGGGGGGATGCATGAGACCATACATACTGTGATATATCACCACTCAGCCCCTGTTAACCTGAGTGCGGGTGATATATCAGCCCAATTATGCAAGGCAAAATGTAGTCACTAACTTACCTTTGTGTGATGTATGACACTTGGCCCAGCAGGGCCTGGCACAAAAGCTATTGAGTGATATATCAGTCAGCTGATTGTTGAGGGGATATGCATAGGATCATATGCACTGTAATATATCACCGGTTCAGCCCTAGGGTGATGTATCAGTTGATGAGTCATCAAGGGGCCACGTACTGTGATATATTGCTGGGTCAGGCCTGTTAACAAGCACAGGTGATGTATCAGCCAAATTCTACAAGGGAAATCGCCAGTCACTAGCTTACCTTCATGTAATGTATCACACTTGGGCCAGTGGGGGCAGTTATGATAACTAGTGAGTGATGTATCAGTCAGTGGAACACTTTTGCTAGCCATTAGCTTACCTTTGTGTAATATATCATACTAGACCCAGTGGGGGTGGTCACAATACCTAGTGAGTGATGCATCAATAGGATTGTTGAGGGAGCGTACATGGGATCACATGCACTGTGATCTATCACCGTTCGGCCCCTGCTAACCCGAGTGTGGGGTGATATATCAGCCCAATTCTGCAAGGTATCATTAACTCACACTAGCATCAGTTATGTACCACCATTTGGGTGGTAGCACAATTCTCTGATATATGATTTTCGCTGCTGCTGGTGTGGACTGATCAAGCCTCCAAGGTGGGGTTTGAGACTCCAACCTGTAGCTTTGTTCATTTGTCCAACATAGTCCCATTCAATGAATACGTTAGAGTGCAGTCGCTGAACAAACGATCGACGTGTTAGCACTGAGCCTCAAGTTGCTGGAAGCGGAAGCCTTTTTTATCGAGAAACTCGTAGGCCGGAAGAAGACGGAGGGCTACTTTTACATGTGGCTGGCAAAGTGGGAAGGGTAAGCCAGCCTAGCCGTCTTCTTCTTTTCCTGTGGCGGCAGAGGTGGGTTGGATCCCAAAAGAGGATAATGCCGAGGATGGCATGCAACAGTTCAATGTTTTCTTTGAAAGCACTGGCAGGTGCGGAACTTTCTTCAGATGTAGTGCTCCTTGGAGAAGTAGCTGAAGCCTGCTGGGGGCTTGCTAATCCACGTTGAGGAGTCTCTTTGTTCTTCAGATGAACACTTCCAAATTCGTTAACGCCGCTATTTGCCTTCGGACTGGCTATTAGTATGTTGCAATCATACCTGAACTATTCAACTGCTGAGCAACACGAGTTTTACATATGACCGTCATCTTTTTTCATTAACCCTACCTCAGTGGTGAATGGAACGAGTGATGACTTCCGATGCTGAATCGCGCCCAAGTGCCATCGAAATGAACTATGTAATTGAACTATGCAATGCCCCACACTCAACCAATCAATTTCTCATATTCTCAAGGCACACCACATAAGGAGACACGCAAAGTGGAACTGAAATGACACCCTGCTAGTATATTCCTCGACATCTTGAGCAGGTTCGGAATGTCACAGTCGAACAATTCCGCCCGGGGGCTCGTTTAGCAGATCGGAACCTTGAGGCACAGCCACTGTTGTAACCCCTCCCCAGCCACAGAGACAGCGACCTCCTGTCCAGGTTTCGCTTCCTGGACCTCCCAGTAGACCACCTCCACACTGTCTTCAAAACTAGATTTGCCAATCGTGTCACTCAACACACGAAACTGAGGGGGAAAGGAACACAGACGTGCACATGTTAGAACTATTGCCAACAGCCCAGGTCGTGCTGTCATCGTAGATAGTTTGGAGGATGCCTTCTACATTAACGGCTCGGACAGACGGGTGTCCATCCGGAGAGACGCTTTGCGTGCCATCATCATATGTAGTGATGTTCCACTGCATGACTCGCAATCAATCTCTTGTTGAAGTAGAAAGTAAATTGGACGAACCACTGTGCCGCACTCAGTCCCGGCGCGGATCACGTCCACGTTTTTGTCCACTCCGTTGTAGTGGACAGCAAGGGGTCCGTGGGGAGTGGTAACATTGTTGACGATGTAGTAGCGTCCATACGACGGCACAGACATTGTGAGGGGTAGAAGGATCGGATGAATCCTAATGATCAAATGCTGACCGGAATGACCTTTTATACGCGTCTCTGAGCCGACATAAAACCAAATGGAGGTGTTACTCATCTAGAGGAATGATACGAAGTGAACTAGCCGCTCCGGCGCTTTCCATGGGGAAGCTTACGATCGAACAAGCCTGGTGGTGGTGAACTGTAGTCGCCGCCCCTTGCGATAGAATCCTGCAGTGAATTCTGACTGAATGAGAACATTACTATTACGACTAGCCGAAGGCCATCTAGATCGCTTTCGTGTGTCGGATGCGAATTATGGCTGTAAGA
>JBBPMH010000157.1:0-50504 GCA_038090235.1 Pulveroboletus ravenelii | reverse complement strand
TGGAGATAGTTGCAATGCCTACACCTGTTCTAGATGCAATAGAGTGAATAGAATGGCCAGAATCAAGCTGAGAGAGAATAGTGTTCTTTTGAGTAGTAGAGAGAGATTGCATGATGGTAATGATTGAAAGCAAAGAAGTGTGAGATCTATTTCAAGCTTAGACATTATATTTACATGTGTATCTTTGTTTGTAGCATCAAATAATAATAAATATTCCCTTCTTTTCTGAAATCCTATAGATCATATGAAAAGCTCAAAAACTGTTCTAATGATGTTTCTGTTTTAAAATGGATGTAGTTTGGCATTCCCTGGGCCAAATTACATAATTATTAGATCAGCAGGTAGCCAAGAGTCAGTACCTCACATGATTCCACCAACACTAAGCGGGATTCCCACGCCTACAACTGCTATTTTATGTACACTACAAATTACCAAACATTGGAACAGCTTTTGGAGTCACTGTAGATTTGGAGTTCAGACCAGACCTGAATGACCACGCCACATGTATACACTGGACTACAGCCAATATGATGGTTATTGCAATGTGTATGAAAAAGGAGATCCAAAATCATATCAGACACCTGGCCACAGTAGCTGAGATATGGGGTGAAGCATGCTGTCTCTATGCTGGTACCACAATAACTGATTGGACAATGATAATGACTAAACTAATCTCCACCTAGTACAACAACAGTGAGGATGTATTAGAATATATAGCCATAATACAGAGTTACCAACATGATCTAATACTTATATAGCATGACAACCAAATTTTCATCTGTTTCCTGTGGGTATCTATGCCATTCTCTAGGAACTATATATTTGCAGGGATGTCTGACCACTATATCTCACAAGAAATCAAGCACTACATCTGACAAGAACATGGAGTCTTTAATACCCAGAGTGGATCCACCTCCAAAGCTTTATAGGCAACCACATTGAAAATCAAAAGTGATCACAGTTGTGTGCCAATACCCACTATGACAATTGCAAGGTGACCAGCCACTGGACCCAGGACTACTATTTGCCTGGCAGTGCCATGCATGGCAAACAGTACTAAGACAAAAAGGACAAAAAGGGCAAAAAAAAGGGAAAGAAGGCAAAAGATAAAGCTGAGAAAGGAAAGGGGTGAGATTGTGAGGCAAAGGGTAAACATAAGGGCAAGAATAAGCAGATTAAATGCACAAATGAAGCACAGGCTAACAATGACCCAAGCTTGAGTGATGACCAATGCTTAGATTCCAGCCTATCAGCTTATATGGCCAGTAACACCCTGCTGTGATCACAATTTACCTGGCTACTTGACAGCAGTGCAACAAACCATATATCCACTGAGTGATTGGCTTTTGTGGACTATGTCACATCATGATCAACCATATCTGGAATTGTGTGTGAGAGACCACAATTCAATGTACTTGGAAAGAGTACAATATATTTAAAAGTCACTGTCCAAAACCACCCTGACTGAACTATCAAACTGCTCAGTGTCAGCCATTGCCCAAATGCCCACAGCAATCTCCTATCAGAAAGCTGGATATATCAAAACCTATATGAAATAGACAGTATAATCACACTACCTCAGGATAACCCTGAAATTGCATTCATTGCCCAACTTGGTCACATTAGCCTTAAATCTATTCAGTACCTTAATCAACATCACCCTGTAAATGGCCTTGATCTCTGTGGAAAGGGAGAACTTACCCTATGCAACAGATGTGCAAAAGGGAAACATCATCAAACCCTCTTTCCAACCAACCTAACTGACTGAGCCATTACACCAGTTGAATAACTTCATATAGACCTCCAAAGACCATTTGATAAATCCATATTAGGCTATGTATCAGTATATTCTCACAGTTATTGATGATTATAGCTAAAATGGGCAGAAGGACTACCTAAAGCACAAGGATCTATGGAATCTTTCAATATATTAAAAACTATTGACACCCAACTCCAGCACTATCTACTCAATAAGAGTATTGCCCATGAATTATTGGCCTCACATATATCACAACAAAATGGTGTTGCCAAAAGATTTAACCAAACCACACATAAGAGTGCCCTGGCAATGATGGAGAATGCTGAAATAGCAAAAGGTGTTATGCTTGATCCTGAAGGGTTGAAGTGTGAACTCAGCTAAGGATTCGAGAATGAGGAATGTTATCAGTGAATAGCTACAACAGGATGAAGACGAGGGATGTAGCCTGCAGATACCAGGATCAAGGGTTTGTCCGACAACTAGTCGACAAAGGTTCAAGGTTGAGGGTTTTGCCTAGCAACTTGCTAGCAAGGAGACAAGGAAAAAGCAGAGTGCTCGGTCAAGTGTGGAGCGAGGACACACAGAAGAGAAGCAAGTATATTACTGAGTAGGTCTAAGCTAGGGAACAGGTAGACCTACAAGTGGGTTTATATAGTAAGTTGAAAGACAATGAGGTAAAACAAGAGCAATCAAGGGAAAACATAGATCGGTAAACCTATGAGTAAGTCGACAAATGGCAAAAGAAACATAATGACTAAGGGTGGAGCTATGAGCCCAATATGAGAGAATTGGACAAGGAGATAATGTTCAATGACAAACAGGAGAAACAAAGCAAAGATAAGGAAAAATGTAACATTACCCCCTGTTTAAGGCGAGGAGACACCATCGACTTTCTAAAATTCCCAGTAACTATATCCCAGGGAGCCGGTCATGTTGCTGTAGGCTTCAGCAGTAAAAGGGTCATCATCGGGAGAGTCTGCACAAGAGGGAGGGATAGGGATGGGACTCCCAGAGCACCTACGAGGGCGTGTATGAAAGGGCCTTTGGTGGTGGAGTCAGTGAGAAGGGGGTGATGGTGACGGTGGAGAGGGGGGAAGTGTGAAGTGATGGGAGTTGTTGGAGGAGGAAGAAGAGGAGGCCGAAGGGTGACATAGGGTCTGGATAGTGGTTAAGTCAACCCTGAGAGAGGTGCGCTAGGGAATGTTTGCCCAATGATGTACAGTCATGCATTGGTATTGGGTGTGTCCAGGGGCCCATGTGTGGCAAATCGGGCATTCGTACAATTTGCAGTTGATTTGTATATGCCCTAGATGTCAACAGTGAAAGCAGGCCTGATTATAAAAAGAATGGGAGACAGGAAGGGGCCAGGGGTGTCGTCCCCAGTATGAACATTCTTCTCTCTCCAGGATGGCTAGTTCTTCAGGATCTAAGGGGGAAGAGGAGGCAGAGGGGGTTTCATAGTGTTTGGGGTCAGTGAAATGGGTGGTGACAGAGCAGCGGTAGCGGGGGTAATTGAGTTCAGCCTTTTCAGTGAGGTAGCAGTCAAGATCCACCAAGTACTCCCCTAGACCCATTTGGTATCTGATGGACCCTAAGTGTCCACAAAAGACAGCTCAGATGGAGCAGAGATGATGTTTTGCGACAATTAGGTCTGAGTGGGAGTTGAGCAAATCGATTAGCAAATCTAGGTGACAGATTTCTAAGAACACATCAGTTAAGGAAGCAAGAGGGGAGCCGGGGGTGAGATTGTCATCCATTAGGAGGGCAAGGCAGGGATCCCTGAGATGGGTTATAAGGAGATTACAGTAGTGGTCATCAGGGAGGTCATTGTAGAGACATTGGGCATAGATGGGGACTGAAGGAGGAACAATCCCATCATTATGGGCATGGTGGAGAATTCTCCACTTGCTGATAATGGGATGGAATGTCCCAAGGTGGGTGGGGGAGTCGACCAGAGAGGATAGAGTTATGGAGGTGGGAAGGAGATAGGTTCGGAAGTGGTTCCAGGAGCTCCAGGAGCTGGTCTGTTATCCTGTCGAACATTATCAGGAGGATGGTTAGTATTTGCTGATAATTCCTGAGTGGGCAAAGCATCCTCAACAATTGCAGTTCAACTCGATGGAGAGAGAGAAGTAGTCTGGATGACAAGTCTGGAGGGTATGAGGGGAGAGGTGGCATGAGGATGATTGGCAGATCCAGTGGACATCAGGTTGATAAAATAAGAGACGGGTTGGGGGAAGAACTTGGGATGGAGGCGTTTATATGCTTTTAGGACGAGCAGAGCATTGTTCATTTCTGACTCTGAAACCCATGAGTCTTCTTCTGCTGAGTAACCTTTCCATCGGACAAGGTATTGCTGACAGGATGGAGCTCCACGATCACATACAATCTTCTTGATTTCATATTCTTCCTCCTCTTCTATTAGGTCCAGTGGTAGAGCAGGGAAGTTCTGTCCATGTACGTTGTTTTCACGATAGGCTGATAAGAGGGAGGCATGGAATACTGGATGAATCTTTCATATGGGAGGGAGTCTGAGTTCATAGGAGATAGGTGATAAGACCTTTGTGATAATGAAGGATCCTTTTCATTTTGGGGTAAATTTAGAGCTGGTGAGGGAGCGTTTTAAGTTCCGGGCTTCCAGCCATACCTTATCTCCACATTTCTATGGGTTGAAGCTTCATGTGTTCCTGAATTTCATTACTTGGCGGGCTAGTTCGTGGGCTGCCAGGGCTTCGTTTCTCTGGTGAGATAAGAGTTTGAGCTATGATTCAACAGCAGGAAGGTTTGTTTTGGCAATGATCATGGGGAGAGGTTTCAGTTCATATCCCATCATGAGGTAGAATGGTGATTGGCCAGTGACTGAGTGGGGGCAGTGGTTATGAGCAAATTCCGCCATTGAAATATGTTCAGCCCAGCTGGTTGGGTTATCATGGCAGAAGATCCGAAGGTATGTTTCAACTTCTTGATTAACCCACTCAGTTTCTCCATCAGTTTGAGGGTGGTAGGCGGTGGAGAGGGTGAGGGAGTATCCAAGGAGAGATGCCAAGGATTTAGCGAATTCTGAGGTGAATTGAGGGCCTCAGTCAGATATGATTTTGTCATATAGTCCGAACCTGGTATATACTTTGTGAAAAAAGAGATGGGCAATTTCTTCAGCAGTGACAGATTTCTTTGTTGGGCACAAAATTACCCCCTTTGTAAGCCCATGGTTGACCACAACCAGAAGACTATCAAAGCCATTGGAGAGAGGGAGGTCTGTGATCAGATCACAGGACAATTGTTGGAATGGCTGGGTACAGGAAGACGAGATAGGGGTCAGGGGAGTGACTGTGAGGTGTGTATTGACCTTATTTTGCTAGCAGAGGGCACAGCCTTGGACGTAATTTCGGACAAAGGAGGCAAGACCAGACCACCAAAAGTTACGAGAGATAAGCTTACAGGTTTTGAGGAAACCGGGGTGGCCAGCAGAAGGATGGTTGTGGCAGGCAGAGACAATGGTTCATTGGTGGGAGTCAGGCAAGTAGACATGGCCTTGGTAGGTGAGAAGACCAGTGTTAAACTTCCAATCCGAAAGGTAAGAGTGGAATTGGGGGGGACCACACCCTCAAGTGCATGGAGGGCATTGAGAACGAGGAGGTCAGAGGTGGAGGAGGCAGCCACCTTTTCGGAGAGGTCCATGTCAATGAGATTGATAAAGAGATTGGGTGGGAGTAGGGTGACATTGATGTTGTTATCATTGTCACCATTGGTATGGTTGGGTCAGCGAGAGAGAGCATTGGGGGTGGCAAGGGAGGAACCCAGGACATGGGTGAATTTAAGGTTGAAGTCAGCCAGATCAAGGAGCCACCAAGCTTGCCATCAGTTGAGCTTATGTGGTTCCCAGAAGTAGGTGAGGTTTTTGTGATCAGTCAGAACATCTACCAGGAAAGCGGAGCCATGGAGATGGTGGCGCCAAACCTTGAGTACCCGGATGACAGCAAGGAGTTCACAGTCATAGATATCATAGTTCCATTCTGTGGGGGAGAGGGATTGGGAAAGATAGGCACAAGGTTTGAGGTCGCCATTACTGTCCGGTTGAAGAAGGATTCCCCCAGTAGCCCATTTGGAGGTGTTGGTAGAGATGGCAAAAGGTCGAGTGGGGTCAGGTAACTGGAGGACAGGTTTAGCGAGAAAGGCATCTTTTAATGCCTTGAAGGTGGTTTCACATGGTAGTGACCAATCCCAAGGGTGATCCTTTTTGGTAAGGTCAAGGAGGGGTTAGGCGATGGTAGAGAGTAATCTGGGATAAATCACTGGTAGGAATTGATGAAGCCAAGGAATGAATGGACATCTCTGACTTTGTCAGGTGTAGGCCATTTAGCTATCTCTGCCAATTTAATGGGATCCATGGCGAGTTCGCCAGGTTTGACCACCATGCCAAGGTATTCCACTTGGTTTGCAGCAAATTTGCATTTCTCTAGTTTAAGATGGAGGTTGAGTTCCTCCATACATTTCAGGACGTGGCGAGTTCATTCGATGTGGGTCTGTTCATCAGAGGAGAAGATGAGGAGGTTATCCATATAGATGACGAGCCATTCTTCAGCGATCAGGTCATTGAAGGAGTCATTCATAAACCGTTGGAAGGTGGCCAGGGAATTAGTGAGGCTGAAGAATATTATGGTTGGTTCAAAAAGTCCCTTGTGCATGATGAAGGCAGCTTTCCAACAGTCAGATTCCTTGATACAGACATTGTTATACCCCAAACGAACATCAAACTTGGTAAACACGTTTGCTCCTTGTAGGCGATCCACGAGGTCTGAGATAAGTGGTAGGGGGTAGGTGTCACGGACCGTATGTTGGTTCAGATATCAATAATCTTGACAAGAGTGAAGTTTCCCATCTTTCTTTTTAACAAAGAAGAAAGGGGATGATTGGGGTGATTTTGATGGGCAGATTTTTCCAGAATGGAGGTTTTCCTCTAAAAATTCCTCCATGGCTTTCTTTTCTTCTTCAGTAAGGGAGTAGAGTTTGGCAGGTCTCGGTTTGAATGTCTTGTCTAGTTCAATAGGGTAATCATAGGGTCAGGTTGGAGGAATGTGGTCAGCTGATTCCTTGGCAAATACCAATATGAAGTCTGCAAATTCAGAGGGAAGGACTGTGGTTTTTTTTTCGGGGAGTGCATGGATAGTGAGATCAGTGGCTGTAGTGAATTTTCTGACCATTTCAGTTTCTTCCCAAGTTTTCCATTCGGAGTAAGTGAGGAATCGTTCCCCTTTATCATAGTTGAGATAGACGTAAAGATCTTCATCCCATTTCTTGTCGGTGTCGATATGTCAGATTTGATGGGAGTTGGGGCAAGGTGTTTTTTGAGCAGTGTGTTTCATGAGCCATTTATCCAACATTGGGTTGGATTTTCCCTGGGGGGATCCTCTAGGTCTGTTCTCAGGTAGGAATTCGGAGATGGGAAGAGATATGGTGTATGTTGGCCAATTGATGGTGGGGTTGGCCATCTTCAGCCAGGTCATTCCTAGTATAACCGGGGTGTCTCCAAGGTGCATTACACTAAATTCTTCAGAGTAGTGAAGGTCAGCTAAGTGGAAGTCTAGGGTGATGGTGAATTTTATTTCTCTGTAGCGATTTGGGGTAGAGTCAGCATTTCATACTGGGATAGGTCAGGGAAGTCTGGTCATGGGAAGTTGATTTTTCTTAGCGAATTCCCAGTCGATGCAAGAGCAACTTGCTCCAGAGTCGAGGACAGCGTGGGTTCTAACATCTTTTGTTTTAGGTGCAAGAATGACAGGGAGGACGATTGCTTTTGATTTCCTTGCTACTAATACATGAGTGTTGGGAGAAGTTTGCATTAGGGGAATTTCTCCTTCTAAAAAGACAAGTCCCAGCATTCAAACATTACTCTTTTCACGTTCTCCCCTTTCTTCTCTTCTTTATCTTCAATTTCCTGGAGTTTAGGGAGATCGTCAATTTTCACCCTTTGTACTTGGTGAGGTTGGGGGGAGTTCTTGTTGCTGGAGAACATTGGGCATTTATTAGACATATGTCCTGGTTGGCGGCAGTGGAAACAGTGTTTCTTCTTGAAGCATTGTTTCCTTTCAGCAGGAATTAGTTTGCCTACTTGGACAATGTCTACATCCATAGCATCTGGGTCTTGAGCTGGGGTGGTGGCTTTTCCCTGGGAGAAGTAGGTGAACTTGGTTCAACTTCCGGAATTAAAGGCTTCAGCTCATTCCCAGTGGGTAATGAAATATACTGCTTTGGTGTACCAAGATTCTATTTTCTCTGGGAGAAAGTCCATAGCGAAGATTTGCTGACGGACTGCTTCTGGAAAACTCTCTGCGAAGAAGGAGATGAGGATGTCCTCCTCAGTTACTCCACTAATGGCTACTTGATTTTTGAACTCGGCTATGTAGGCATTAAGATCTTCAGTTTTCTGAATTCTGGTGCATATCATCCAGTGGATAGCCTGGGCTTTAATGTCTTCGTGTTCGAACGTGGCTTTGAAGTCTACTACAAACTCAACCCAGGTCCCAAACTTTCCATTGGCCAGGACCTTGGTTCGGAATGTGTTTGCCCAGGTTGAGACCAATCTCTTGGTCATGAAGGAGAGGGCAAAGGCGATTCATTTGTCATCATTGTTGTAGATTTCCTTGTTGATAATAAGGTAGATGTCGACAGAGTTAAGCCATGGGACTGCTTTAGCATATGTTCCATTGAAGTCCTCTGGTCTAGAGAGGCATAATTCGGTGGGTTTGTTTGACATTGGAGATGGGGGGCGGGGGAACAGTGGTAGGGTTGGCGGTCTGTGGGGTTGCTGTCCTTTCCTAGCTCGCCACTCGTCTCTTTGCCGATGTAGTTCCTCAGTTTCTAGGTGAGGTTAGACTGGTCATTGGGTGGTTGGAGTTGGAAACATGGGAGTTAGTTCTCTTGGAAGGAAGAGCCCTGCCGAAAGATGTTGGGCAAGGTCAGTATCCTCCTGTTGTTTGGCAACAGAGGAGATGAAAATGTCAGAAGACGGTGAATGGTGTTCTTCACCCAGTTGTGGGTCAGGATCTGAATCATCGGTGTCTCTAGCGGTTTCTTGGGCAGGTCCAAGAAGGTTGTCAACAAGGGTTGGTGGGGTTGGGGTGCTCATGGCGACTGGGGTTGTCACGACAACAAGGGACATTGTGGTTGGCAATTGGAGGAAATGTTGGCGGCTTAGGTGATGCTAGCCGCGGTTATGTTAGCTTAGACCTTTTGTTACACTTGATCCCAAAGGGTTGAAGTGTGAACTCAGCTAAGGATTTGAGAACGAGGAATGTTATCAGCGAACAGCTACAACAGGATGAAGATGAGGGACATAGCCTGCAGATAGCAGGATCAAGGGTTCATCTGACAACTAGTCAACAAAGGTTCAAGGTCGAGGGTCTTGCCTAGCAACTTGCTAGCAAGGAGACAAGGAAAGAGCAGAGCACTCAGTCAAGTGTGGAGTGAGGACACACAGAAGAGAAGCAAGTATATTGCTGAGTAGATCTAAGCTAGGGAACAGGTAGACCTACAAGCAGGTTTATATAGTAAGTTGAAAGACAATGAGGTAAAACAAGAGCAATCGAGGGAAAACATAGATCGGTAAGCCTATGAGTAAGTCGACGAATGGCAAAAGAAACGTAATGACTAAGGGTGGAGCTACAAGCCCAATATGAGAGAATTGAATGAGGAGATAATATTCAATGACAAACAGGAGAAACAAAGTGAAGATAAGGAAAAACGTAACAAAAGGTTTCTGACCTAAAGCCCACAAATATGCCAACTTTATTTGAAACAGATGTCTTATAAAAGTGCTTGATAGGCAAATCCCAAATAAAGTGTTTTATGGCTGAAAACCTGATGTCTTAACATTGTGGATATTTGGTCCATGCTGCCACATCAGGGTACCTTCTGAAAGTCATCACAAACTTGACTCCCACTCTGTTGATGATATCTTTTGTGGCTTTGAATGAGGTTTTAAAGCCTATAAGGTTTGGATCTCATCTAAACACAAGCTCATTACATCCTGTGATGTTATTGTCTATGAGAAAATTTTTCAACAGGATAATGACAACAGTGCTACCCAACTAACTCCCACTATCACTCCTACCACTCTGTCTGAGGGTGTGACTAAGGACAAAATCATCTAAAGTAGCTCCAACTATGAAAAGCCCCCATTAACCCAATCTGCACCTGACCCTGCACAGCCACCTCTCTGCTGCTCTGAGCATGTCACCTGACCATTTTGGGAAAAGCAAGCAGCTGATCACCAGGCTGCAAAGGAGATTGAGGCATATACCAAATGAAAAGCCTAACAGGAAGCTTGTATACAAGCCAAGAACAACATAAGCACAAGTGAACTTGCCCAGTTTGCATATATGGCAATACACAACAAAGAAATTCTGTAAAACTTCTATGAGGCCATAATGAGTGTGAATGCTGATGATTGGTAGCAAGCAATGCATAATGAATGCAACATGCTATAATAGCATGGCACCTGGGAACTAGTCAATAAACCAGCCAACCACAAGGTCATTGGATGCTGATAGACTTATGCCATTAAATTTTATGGCCCAGATGGCAAAATCCTGTGGTACAAAGCATGACTCATAGCCCAAGGCTTCTCACAGATCCCAGTGATCAACTACAGTAACAAGTTCTTACCTACAGTCTGTTTTGACTCACTTCATGTGATTTTACATCATATAGCTATAGGGAACATCATGGGTATGGGCAACCCACATAGGTTGTGGGTATGGGTATGTGGTGGGTGTGGGTGTGGGTTGGCATCTTGGATACCCATATCCATACCCATACCCACAGTGTGGGTATAGGGGCAAAGTCTGCCATAATTTACATTTTACATTTTATATTTTTTGTTATGTACCTGAAGGCTGAGTGATATGTACCAGTTCACTTCCAGATGGGTGAGATCTCATCAAATTATAGTATTATATAGTTTTGTTAAACTACTCAAAATATACCTTAATCCATAGATCTATTTAAGTGTACCCATGTAGAAACCCATACCCACACTGTAGGTATGAGTATGGGTATTATTACAGATACCCCAGGGTATACCCACAATATTCCCTATGTGGCTGCATATGATTGGTACTGTGCACAGGACAATATGACTAGCACATTTTTACACAGCAAAATTGATCATGAGATTTACATGCACCAGCCTCAAGGCTTTAATGAAGAACCAATAGAGTCACCAAGCTCCTACTGAGCCTGTATGGGATCAAACAGGGGGTCACACCTCTGGAATAAATATATGGACTGGAAACTGTGTGAAAATGGATTTGACTGGGTCCCATCCAACCCTGCTGTCTATATCCACTCTATAGACTCTGGAACTGTCATTACCACCATTTATGTTAATAATGCTCTTATAGTTGCCAATATCAAAGCAATGCTCCAGAAAACCCACTGGACCCTCCACTGACTTTTTGAGATGGAAGAGAAGGATCCTGATTGGTTGATGGGACTAAAATTCATGGATGACTGAAAGTGATGCATAGTCACACTCTCACAGGCTAGGTATGCTGACACTGTACTCAGATGTTTCCATATGGATTTGTGCAACCCAGTTAGTATGCCCATAGACTTAGGAACAGTCTTATCAAAAGAGGACTGCCCTCAGGCCAAGGAAGAACATGGAGAAATGGCATGCTACCTATACTATAAAGCACTTAGTACAGTAACCTTGGTCAATACAGTCCCAACTCTGGAAAGCCACACTGGAGTGCACTCATGCACATTCTGAAATACCTTGAAGGGACCTGAGATTACATGCTCATGCTTGGCTGCACATTGGATGCAGACCCACTCACACTCATTGGTCATGCTGATACCAGCTGGGCTCATGATATTGATGATCACTGGCTTAGTCACTAGTTACATATTTCAGCTTGGCAGCTCTCCCATCTTATGGAACAGCAAAAAGCAATCCACTGTTGCTGCATTGTTAACCAAGGCTGAGTGCATGGCCCTCTCATATGTCACATGACAGGCCATGTGATTGCACTATCTCATACATGACCTTAACATCTGACATCCATGCTGATAATATAGGTGCAATAGTGATCACATGCAGCACCAAATGTCATTCCTGCTCCTGCCACATCATGATCTATTTACATTTCAAATATGTGAGAAAGTCAAGAATAACATCCTTAATCTGGTACATATGTGGACTGCTGAAATGCTTGTGGACAGACTCATGAAATCACTTATGTACACACTGATGGTAGCAGGGTTGTCATTATTTCTGGTTTAAGGGGAATCATACTGCAGATAGTATATTTCACTTCTTTTCTTACTACCATCTGACCTATGCTCATTATATTACCATATTTAGATATTGCTATTTTCAGTACAATCCTTCTCCTCCAGTCACTCATATAACTAACTGGAGATGAGTATCTACATGCTCATTATCACTCACATACCCACACTTACAGTGTACAGGACCTAATAGTTAATTGTTCTAGATAAAATATAGCCACTCATATGACTGACTGGAGGATCTAACAGTTCATTGTTCTAGCTCATGCCCTATTCACTCACACTCTAATCCTGTACTCCATTTAGGAGCACAGCTCTGGCCCTATCAGTTACTGTTGACACCACTAGAGCAAATCAGTGTTTTCCCTTTATACATATATGTATAATACTCTGTATCTCTGTTGTAGATACCTCAGTTTGAATATCAACTTAGATTCTCCATCTGATTCTCTGCTTAAGCCTCAATAGCTCTCCTTTGACCCACCCTTGACCTTCATTACCTACAAAGGTCACTCTAACCCATTTCCAACCTTTTTATAATTTAGGGCACTGGACTCTTGACAAGGGTGCATTACACAAGGTGAAGCCAAAGCCCTGTCCAAACTCCAGTTACCCCACAGAGACTTGGTCTTGACATACCTGACTCACACATATCCATACAATCTGGTCTGGGTCTATCTGCCAGATTATTTATTTTTACTTATCAATTCAATTTGTTTCTTTCTATTCTTGTTCTCTCTTGCTTTTTAACTATGATATATTGTTTTCTTGATGTCCCAATACTTGGAATTGAGTGTCCCTTTATAGAGCCTTGTGTGTTACCATAGCTACAAAGTCCAGAGAATGTCTGGACTATAAAAATTATATATTGAGATGTAAGAATTTTTTTTTTTTTTGGAGTTCATTATTGTCCATTTTGGAGTATAGTACTCTATGTAGAAAATTTAACTGGTCTACATATATGTAGACTCCATGCTATTGACTGTGGGTTATAATATCTATGTGTTGTTGTTGGGTGTTCAGGTACATCTAAGAATCTTATTAACTTGCATCCCATTGATCACTATCATCATCCAAATTACACTTGTCATTATCATCATTGTTCTTCCCATTGTTCCCATTGTTGTTTGTCATTATCTAGGACCTCATTCTTGACCCATTATTTATATCTGGCTTTCATTCTTGGCCAATTATTGGTATCTGACCCTCATTCTTGGTCAGGTTTATATATGTATATATCACCACCATCATCATCATCAATATTCTGGGTGACCCATTGTCTTCATCTGCTCTGGCAATCCCAGATTCTTGCATTTCAGAGGTCAGACAGGAGGGGGTCAAAGAGACAGAGACAGAATCCATCAAACAAGAGATTGTACAGAGAAGAGAAGGAATAGAGGTGAAGCAGAAAAAACAAAGAGACTTTGAATATTTGAACTGAGGAATAAGTCCTCAGCAAGTTAGACTTATATACATGAGTGTGGATGTGGTACAGTATGTACAAGAACATAGCATTGGAGAATAGAATGAAAAGGGAATGGAAAAACTAAGCAAGGAATGTAGAGCTAAGTAAAGAATGTAGGGAATTGCTAATGTACTGGTGACTGGTCAAGTTGTAACCAGTACTGCAGTTGGTATCTAAGTATAACCAGTCTGGTAGTCAAAGCTACATATAGTACAAAGTATCAGAAAAGAAGAAGAAAATGTCTAAATATGAAATAGAGGAGGTGAAGTTGGGTATTGACTGAGCAGAGTTGTTATGGTTATAACACCATCCAGCCCTTGTCCTTGGCCATCTGTTAGTACCTGGTTCTTGTCATATCCCATGCAACTCTGATCTCCAGATCCAACTCCAGCCTTGTTTCTCTCAAACTCCAGTGCATTCTCAATGAGTGTGCACTCTAGATCCTCTGGACTTGTACTTAGCTAATCTCGCCTTACTATACTTACATTTTCACTCCTTGCTTATCATATATACCGCCCGTCTCCCTCATAGCTCTCTCTGATCCTGTGCTTCGCTTAGGAGCACAGCTCTGGTCCCATCCATATATAAGAGTCCATATTCTGTTATAGATACTTCAGTTTGAATATCAACTAAGATTTCCCAGTCTTCTCTGACCCTCTGCTTGAGCCTTGATGGCTTTCCTCTGATCCTTCCTTGACCTTTATTGCTTGCAACAAGGTCACTCTGACCCTTGCCTGACTCCCTAGTAAATTCAGGGCACCAGACTTGTGACAAGGTGCACCACATATGGTAAAGCTGAAGCCCTGTCCAAACTTCAGAGTTCTGGAGTTACCCTCAGAGATATGTTCTTGACAATTCTCATCCTCAACCAAATTATCTGTTTTCACATTTCATTATTGTCCAGATTTATTTTCCTACTACTCTTATTCACCAGGGTAAGTTATAGCTAACCCATCCTTGTTACTAACTCTCTACAAAACCCCTTGGGATGAGAAAACTCATCCACTCACACCACACCCCAATACTAACTATCTACTTTACAGCATCATTGTCATTTTCATATTTAACAAGGTACTCTTTGGGCTATAACTGGATGTGCTAGAGACTGGATATGTATTATCAAGGTAGGAATTGAAGAAGTAAAAGATCACAAGCACCTAACTTTTATAAAAAGCTTTCAGACTTTGCTCCTGCACTTCATATTGTCCTTGCTAATGGCCTTCAGGGATTCAGGCCTAAAAAGAGGATACTGTTATATCCTATACAACTCCATTTTCCTAGACTCAACTCTGGTCCTTTTTCTCACAAACTCCAGTGTGTTTTCTTGAAACTCACACTCTTAGCACTCTGGAGTGTACTTAGATATTTCTTCATCACTATGCTTATGTTTCTCCATTCTCTCTTATAAGTGCAACACTGATTAATCCTGCCATAGTTACTCTTTGATCCTGTGCTCTGCTTAAGAGCACAGCTCTGGCTCTATGTCATGTCCTGTGCAACTCCATCCTCTGGATCCAACTCCAGCCTTGTTTCTCTCAAAATCTGGTGTGTTCTCAATAAGCTTGCACTTCTGATTTTCCAGACTTATACTTAGCTAATTCTCTCTTACTGTACTTACATTCTCCATTCCTTACTTATTATGTACACTGACCATCATGCTCATAGCCACCCTCTAATCCTGTGCTCCAGCCCCATTAGTTACCATTGACACTGCTAGAGCACACCAGTATTTCCCCTCTGTACAGTGGCTCAAATAAGGGTTCCAATGTTAGGCCATTTTGGAAAGACTTGACATTTGCAAGAGAATCAAAATGTATCAACTCTGACCCTTGCAGGGACATAAATAGCCCTACCTCTGACCCTGAAGATGAGCCCTTAGTCATGTGATTTGGTTGCCATGGCACTGAGATATAACAATTTCAAAATGATATGTCATTGGGACACTTATTTGAGCATGATGTTATCAGTCATTTTTTGGTAAATAACATAATGTTCTGATTGATGCTGTGCTTCAACCCTGTCTCATTATGTAACTTACATAACCTTGGGCACTGTAAAGGGCAGAAATACCACCTAGCCAACCCTACTTCACCATGAAGCCCACTTCTGCCTTTGCTAAAGCCCATATCCTCTTTTTCTCTGAATCTGGTCTTTTTGCTAGGAAAATATCCTCCCAAACTGATCTGGGAAAGTCCACTATGGCCAGGGTTATCAAAGAGATTCATCCAGGCAGGGAAAACATCAACCTTTCAAGCATTCTCCTATTGACAAAAAGAAAATTGTCTCTAGTATTACCTCTGGCAAGGTTGAAAATGCTGTCCAGGCAACTCATCCCATCAATTCTACCCTCTCCTCTCCTGTCTCTTCCCAAACCATTCACAATGTGCTAAAGTCTGCATCTCTAAATGCTATAGTCAAGAAGAAAAAGCCACTCTTGTTTGTGAAGTATAGAAAACATAGGCTGGATTTTGCTCCCAAGTACCAACACTGGACTGTGGAGAACTGGACTAAGGTAACTTGGTCAGATGAGACCAAGATCAACAGGACTGGGTCAGATGGAAGAAAGTATATGTGGAAAGTGGCAGAAAAACCTTTGCAAGACAAGAAGATACAGAGTATAGTAAAGTTAGGAGAAGGTTTCTTGATGGTTTGGGAATGCATGGGCTGGAATGGAGTGGGGATCCTTGCAGAGGTGGAATGAAGGATGAATGCTAAGCAGTATGTCTCCAATTTGGAGGATAATCTGCTTCCTACTATGGAAAATTCTGGGATCTTTAAAGAAAGCATTATTTTTCAACAAGATAATGACCCCAAGCATACCTCTAAAAGGACCCAGGAGTGGCTGGAATCTCAAGATATCAAGATCCTTGATTTGCTAGCACAATCTCCAGACCCTAATCCTATTAGACATCCCCAGCAAATCCTCAAAAAGAAGTTTAATAGCTATATAACCTCACTAAGAGGGGTTTGGGCCTTTGGGAAAGGATTGATGTGGAATTGGGGAAGATAGAGGCTGAGGATTGTCAAAGATTGATAGAAAGCATGCCTAGAAGACTAAAGGCAGTGATAAAGGCAAAGGGAGGGCATACAAAGTACTAAAATTATAGAATAGAAATGTTGCTCAAATAAGTGTCCCAATGATATGTCATTTTGAAATTGTTATATCTCAGTGCCATGGTGACCAAATTACATGACTAAGGGCTCATCTTCAGGGTCAGAGTTAGGGCTATTGATGACCCTGCAAGGATCAGAGCTGATATATTTTGGTTCTCTTGCAAATGTCAAGTCTTTCCAAAATGGCCTAACATTGGGACACTTATTTGAGCCACTGTATATATATATAAGACTCTGTACCTCTGTTATAGATACTTTAGTTGAAATATCAACTTAGATTCTCTAGCTCAACTCTCTTTAATTCTCTGCTTGAGCCTTAAAGGCTCTCCTTTGACCTGCAACAGTTACTCTGACTCCATAAATTCAGGGCACTGGACTTGTGACAAGAGTGCACCACATAAAGTGAAGCTGAAGCCCTGTTTGAACTCCAGAGTTCTAGAGTTACCCTCTGGAAACTTGGTCTTGATAGTATATTTGAATTCATACTTGTTATTAAAGTCCTAACCCATATACTCTTGCTATTATCCCCTGTGCTCAGGCAGCATCCCAGCCTACCCCATGTAGTCACCATCCATGTGCCCATCTTCTGTCAGCATTCTCAGACAAATGATCTTTCTATTTCCCACACTTGTAGATTCTGACTCTTCCAATTGTTTCATAAATACAACCTTTGTTAATAAACACAATCTTTTGACCTACTCTGTGTCCCCACTCCAACTCCAACTTTTTGACAGAACATCCAACTCCACAATCACTCAAGCCATCAATTTCTCCATCCACTTCAAAACTGGCAACATTATCCCAATGATATTATATATGTATGTCACTCTGCTGAATGGATCCTGTTCTCTTGTCCTGGAACACAACTGGCTCAGCTGCTTCAATCTGTTGATTGATTGGGTTTCAAGCAGTATATTGTTCCAATCATCTGAGCAGCCCATGCCCATAACCCTGAGCTCACCTTTGCAGCCTCTTGCTGACCCTGTCACTCCTGATCTGCCAAGTTTCTCTGAATGCAAGGCCCTGCTCATTATGTTTATCAGTGCCCCTGCCTTCACACTGGCCTGTTGACTTCAGAGCTCCATCCAGTTTAGCCTGCAAGTCCACCTCAAGGAGAGTGATCTTCACTTTGCCTCCACTTCTACAGCTCCTCCTCCTGCTCTGGTTGATCTCTTTGCAATTTCTCTGGAATATCATGACTTTGCCAATGTGTTCAGCAAGAGCAAGGCATTTATGCTTGCTCTGCATCAAGAACACAATCTGAAGATCAACCTGGAGGATGGCACCTCTCCTTTCTTGGGCACCCTCTACTCCCCTTCTCCTTCCAAGCTTGAGTTCTTCCAGACATTTCTAGATAAGTCTCTGAAAAACAGGTTTATCTGCCCATCCTTTTTTACCCATGCTGCTCTGGTCCTCTTTGTTTGCAAAAAGGATGGCTCCCTCCATCTTTGCATCAACTTCAGAGGACTTAACAAGATCATGAAGAAAGACCACTACCTGCTCCCCTGTATTTCCAACCTCCTTAATGCCCTGAGCCATACCAAGATCTATACCAAAATTGATCTTTAGTATGCATATTGTCTGCTCTGTATCACCAAGGGTGACAAATGGGAGATCTTCTGGATGTGCTATAGCTCCTTTGAATGGCTCGTTATGCCATTTGGTCTGATGAACACCCCTGTGGCATTCCAGCAGTTTATCAACTCCATTTTCACTGATCTCCTTAACATGTGTGTTATAGTCTACTTGGACAACATTATGATGCTCACAATAAGGAACTTTTGGCCATCTTTGAGGCCTTCACTCACTGGTGCCATTACCTTGAGGGCTCTGCCATCCCAATTGATGTGGTCACTAACCATAAAAATTTGGAGTACTTTACCTTTTCTAAGCTTCTGACCCAGTGGCAGATCTGCTAGTCAGAGTATCTTTGTCAGTTCAACCTCACTATCTACTTCTGCCCTAGTTTCTGTAGGGGTCAGTGGCCTCCTATGGTTGTAGATCACTGTTTCCAGCCCATTCAAGCATTCCCCAAGTATCCTTGTCATATCCTGAGTTTGTCCATACCATTCTGAGGTCAGTCAGTCTCATTTTTGTTGTACCTGCCCTCCAGACTTGTTTTATCTGCTCAATCTAGTCCAGGTTTGCCCACTGGATTATTTATTCTTACTTATCCTTTGCCAGTTCTTTCATATTCTTGTTCTCATTGATCTTTTGGACTATTATACATTACTTCCTTGATGTTCTGCTACTTAGATTCAAGTGTCCCTTGATAGGGCCTCAGAGGTTACTATAGTTACCAAGTCCAGGGAATGCCCAGACTATAAAGATTGTGTATGGAGATCTTGAATCTCATCTTTCTGACACCCTGCATTATGGTCTGAATCATCCTCATCCTCATCAGCATTGTCCTCACCATCATTCTCCTTGTATCCAGCTCTTGTCCTTGGCCACAGCTTTATCAGTTTCTCTCTCTGGCCCTTGTTCTTGGCCATGGTTTGTCAGTTTCTCTCTCTGGCCCTTGTTCTTAGCCATGCTTTGTCAATTTCTCTCCTTGGCCCTTGTTCTTGGCCTTGCTTCATCAGTTTCTGGTTCTTGACCTCAACCAGATTGTTTGTTTTATTGCTGGATCATCACCCAGACTCATTTCCTTTCACTCTCACTCACTGAGGTCAGTTGTAGCTAACCCATCCTTGCTACTAATTCTCCCTAAAACCCCTTGGAACAAGGAAACTCACCTACCTATACTATACATATGTACCTCACACCTCTTTATATTTTTATATCTGATGCTCTGACTAGACACTAGGATGTTTACCCCAAAGAGGGGAATAGCAACTACACTCACATCAATCCCCACAATTTCCACCCCATCTTTATCCAGGAACAGCTTACATCATCCCTATGAGCAACCTACCTCCTGGACCCTGCACTCCACACCTCTGTCACCATTAATGTAGTATAATCTGACATCTGATTTTCCCTATTCTCTGACCCTGTGGCTCAATGCCACCTCTCCAATTTCTCTGATTCCTGTTAGGTCTACAGACTCTGACAGACTTCTTTGTCTCAATGGTAGAATTTATATCCTGAATTCCCTCTCTGCATCCTCTGCCTGAAGCACAACTACCCCCTATCCAGTCATTTTGGCATCAATTGCACCCTGGAGTTGGTCCACAGAGAATATACCTGGTCCAGCATAAGAACTTCTGTCAAGGACTATGTCCAGTCCTGCACTACCTGTGCCCACATGAAAACTTCATGACACTGCTCCTATGGGCTGCTCAAACAACTCCCTATTTCCACTTGTTCTTGGGATTTAATCTCAATGGATTTTATTGAACACCTCCTTCTGTCCTCCAGCTACACCACTATTCTAGTGGTCATAGACCACCTCTCCAAACAAGTGGTATTTATACTGACCCACAACATGATCTCCACCCTGCAACTAGCTCAGGACTTCATGTCACCTCCAACAAAGGTTTGGAATTCATATCCCACTTCTTCTGATCTCTTTGTAAGGCTCTCAGTATAACTCTCCACTTTACTTCCAGTTATCACCCTAAAGGTGATAGCCAGACTGAGCAGACTAACCAGATGTTAGAGTTGTATCTCCATATCTACTGTAGTTATCAGCAAGACATTCAACAATGCACCCAGCACAACAACCAGTGTCTCACTCTTTTTTGCCAACAATGCTACCACCCAAATCTCTCAGTCAACACCACCCCTGCTCTGAGCTCTGCTCAAGCACAAGAGTATACCAACAATTTGGAGGAGCTTCACAAGTTCCTCTGCTCTGAAATAAGCCTGGCCCAGCAGCAATATTAAGACCCTGCCAATGTCTGACACCTAGCTCTCTGACTTCCAAGTCAGCAAAGAAGTATACATTATGTGGCCCTCCCAGAAGCTTTCTGACAAGTACTTAGGACCTTTCCTGATTATCACTAAACCCAGCTTGCACACATTTACCCTTCACCTACTGGACTCCATGAAAGCCATATACCTGGTATTCCACATTTCTCAGCTGGAACCCAGTGTTCCAAATAAAATTCCCAATCACACCCAAACTCCACCACCTCTGATAGAGATTTATGGAGATATAGAGTACAAGATCAAAGCAATTCTTGACTCCAAGGTTGATTGGAGGTAGCATTGCAACATCTTATATCTAGTCAAATGGTCTGGATATAAAGGCACCAGCAATGAAACATCTTGGCTACTTGCAACAGAGTTGGATCACACTAGTGAACTAGTGACCAACTTCCATGCTAAGTATCCTAATAAACCTGGTCCCTATATCCACCCTCAGATCTGACCATTCCTGATGAAATCAGTCCAATTCCAATCAAATACAAATGATTCTATTTATAAGGCAGAGAAGCTGCCACTGCTCCTCTTGCCTTCTCTGCCTAGTCCCTATTTCCATCCTCCTTCTCCTTCTCCTTTCCCTTTCCTATTACTGCTTTTACCTCTGCCTCCAACTCCACCACTCCTGTTCTTGCCCCATCTCACAAGCTCTCTTGGATGAAGTCCCCCCAGGTCTCCTCAAAAATATTTACCAGATGCTCCTGTGCCACCCACATTCACTTTGTCTCCTCCTATAACCTCATCTCCACCTCACACCTTGTAATCTGTAGCTGCCATAGCCTGGCCAGCTGCTCCTCCAACTTTCTGAATACCTCTGCCAGTATTCCTAGAGTGTTGTGATTTTCAGCCACAGTCTCCAGAAACCAGTGGGGTACTAGCCCCTCCCCATCCTTTGTCTGCTGTGCTCTCACTGCTTGTGATGACCTTGGTAGAGGTCCATGCCTGCTTCCTTGACATCCTGGGCAACCCTGCCCTCCTCCATTTTGCAGCTCATGTACTCTCTGCTACCTATCTTGCCTTCTCTGTTACCTTGGCCATGGCAACTAACATGTTGTCATCCAAATCAGTCAGGAGATTGTCCTTGTTTGTGTTGGCCCAGTCATGCACCATGTCAATGATGTGGTATGAGTTGAAGTTTGATCCACTTAATGTGTCTTCCCTAAATAGTGTTCACCTTTTTTGAACTCCACTGCACTATGCACAACTCCACATTGTCTAGTGTCCACCACCCTAAGGTCCACAAGCCCTCAAGGGTTTGGGCCCTAAGAGGGGGATACTGTCATGACTGTGACAACTTCACTTGACTCTGCACCCATTCTGCTTACTCTGCTTTTGTCACAACCATGACAACTCCACTCTACTCCACATGTATTCCACTTACTTTGCTTCATACTTAAATAGTTTTCCTTTTCATTCTGACACTCTGTACTGTAGCTCCAACTCTGCTCTGACTGTGGTGCCAGTTGTTCCTAGACCAGTAACTGGTTCCATTCTCTGTCTCTCTATACTCTATCTCTGCATTCTCTGTCTATGCCATATTCTTGCTTAGCTCTCC
This sequence comes from Pulveroboletus ravenelii, assembly GCA_038090235.1. Taxonomy (NCBI): domain Eukaryota; kingdom Fungi; phylum Basidiomycota; class Agaricomycetes; order Boletales; family Boletaceae; genus Pulveroboletus; species Pulveroboletus ravenelii. The sequence continues at coordinate 28,448 of JBBPMH010000157.1, read as the reverse complement.
ATTCCTCACTTATTGTCCTGTCTTATTATTCTGCCTCCATTACCATATGCTCATACATACCATACTGCTGAGGACTTCCTCCGCATTACTTATCATATCCCACACTATTCAGACTTGCATGCACTCTTGTGCACAAGAAGTAGTCCCAACTTCCGTTCTCACCACCCTCCCTGACAAAGAGCCTCACATGCTGGGTCGAATTGACTCTGGTGCAGGTGACTTCCTTTTGTTCTCTCACCACACTGCTCCAGATGAGCTGGCAGGCAACCCCTGCACCCTGACATTGTCTGCTCATCATTCCCTGCCCAACCCACCTCCGTCAGACCCTGGGAATGATCCTGACCCTGGCAACAGTGACAGTGGCAATGACAACCACAATATGGACAATGATGACAATGAAGACAAAGACATCCCTATTGGGGACTTATTCACATCTCCCGACCCCAACCCCACCCCACTAGTAGCATTGGCAAAAGCTATCAAGTCTTTAGCCAAATAAACCAGTGCTAACAAATCCTTGTTGTCAACCCACACCAAGGTCCATGAGCCCAACACTTTCAATAGCACTGACCAAAAGAAGCTCTGTGCCTTTTTGGTGCAATATGAGCTCAATTTCTAGGACTGCCCCAAGGTATTCTAGACCAATCAGGCAAAGGTCACTTTCAGGCAGTCATACTTTACCAGTATGGCACTTGAATGGTTCGAGCCTGATATCCTCAACTCCTACAACAACGTCCTCCACCCTATCTGGATGGACAATTATTGCAAGGTCATCCATGAACTCTGCAAGAACTTTGGCCCACATGACCCCATTGGTGATGTAGAGCACTGCCTAGACAGTTTGGCAATGAAGGACACTCAGTGGATAAATAGAGTTTAACTGATTGGCTAGCCTAGTCCATGGCTATGGGTCTGGGGCTCTCCACCAAATCTTCTACAACAGCCTCCCAGATCGAATCAAGGATGAGATCTCCTAGGTAGGCAAACCTCTGACCTTGCCTGAGCTTTGCACCCTAGTCCAGACCATCAACACTAGGTACTGGCAGTGCAAGTCGGAACTCACCTGCCAGACCAAACCTGTTCCCTCTACCTCATCCAAACTGGACTTTAAGCCATCCAGCAACTTCTCATCCCCTGACTTCTGCAACTCTGGCTTGAAGTCAATCTTGCAGTTGGCTCCCTCTAAACTCTCCAACTCTGCCAACTCGTCGATGCCTAAAGTGTCCTCCACCAACTCTTCCCACCTCAGCAAGGACAGGAAGCTGACTAAGGAGGAGCACCAGCAGCACTTCAACAACAAGCTCTGTCTTTTCTGTGGCAAGCCTGGCCATAATGCTAAGGAGTGTCCTAAGTCAGCCTCCAAGGCAGCAAAGGCTAAGGCTACCATGGTCACTCTGTCTGCTAACACAACCACCTCTACCAAGAAGGCAAAAAAATTGTCAGTGGTCTCTGAGACTCTACACAACTTGGAGACTACATTGACTCCAGCTGTGCCCCTATGGAGGTTCATCTTAATGTGTCTGCTCTTTTCAACCTGAACTCTTTGACTCCATGTGTCGATATTGTATCATCTTCCATCTCCTCCATCTCTGCCTTAGTTGATTCCAGTTCTACCCACTGTTTCATAGACTCCACCTTTGTGAATAAACACTCTCTTGAAACCTACTTTGTTCCTTCATTACAACTCTGCCTTCTTGATGGAACATCCAATGTGATGATTACCCATGCTATCAACCTCTCTCTCCACTTTTCATCTGGCAATGTCACCTCTGAGACATTTTATGTCACTCTGCTGGACTCCTCTTGCATTCTAGTCCTCAGACATATCTGGCTCACCTACCACAATCTGTTGATTGACTGGGTATTGGGCTATATCAGCTTCTGAACAGGTCTGCTATAAGTGCCAACACCCCAGGTACCTCCCTCTGAGATTCCACCTCTGCCTGTCTCCAACAGTGCATCTGGCTCCTTGACTTTGTCCTTTTCTGATGTGCCTGCTCCCCACATCTCCTTCATCAACACTGCAGCCTATGTCTGTGCATGCAAGTTTGAAGGCAGCTTGCAATTTATGATGTACCTCTGTCCTGAGGATCATACAAAGCTCCATGCAGCTACCCCTGCATCTCCATCACCTCTATCAGATCTCTCCAGTATCCCTTCAGACTACCATGACTACAATGACATCTTTAGCAAGTCCAAGATGACCAAACTCCCTCTGCACCAGGAGTATGACCTCAAGATCGATCTGGAGGAAGGAGCTTCCCCACCTCTAGATACCATCTACTCTCTCTCCCAAACCAAGCACCTCAGCTATGGTTTCATCTGACAGTCTAGCTCCACCCACAGAGCTCTGGTTCTCTTTGTCCACAAAAAGGATGGCTTGCTCTATCTCTGCATCAACTTCTGTGACCTCAACAAACTCACCAAGAAGGATTGCTACCTGCTTCCCCTTATCTCTGACCTCTTAGATGCTCCATCCAAGGCATACATCTACACCAAACTCAATCTCTGTCACACATACCACCTGGTCCACATTACCAAAGGTGACAAGTGGAAGACTGCCTTTCACACTCACTACAGTTCTTTTAAGTGGTGCATTATGCCCTTCAGACTCACCAACACCCCTACGGTGTTCCAGAGGTTTATAAATAGCATTTTCAGTGATCTCCTTGATATCTGCATTGTCATCTATCTTGACAACATCCTAATCTACTTCAATGCCAAGTCTCATAAGAAGCATGTCTGTGAAGTCCTCTGATGCCTCCATAAGCATGGCTTGTATACCAAGCCTGAGAAGTGTGAGTTCCACACTGACTCCATTGAATACCTCAGATTCTGCCTGTCCACCAACAGCCTTTCCATGTCTGCTGACAAGGTCAAAGCCATCTCTGACTGGCTGGAACCCCACAAGATAAAGGACATTCAGTCCTTCCTTGGATTCACCAACTTCTATTGCCACTTCATTAATAATTATTCCAATATCGTCATTCCACTCACTTGCCTAATCCACAAAAACACTCCTTGGAAATTCACCAATGAATGTCGCTCCACCTTCAATACCCTCAAGGTTGCTTTCACCTCCATGCCCATCCTGACCCATTGGGTGCCCAATGCCCTTCTTATCATTGAGACCAATACCTCTGACTATGCCATCACTGGCATCTTTTCCATCATCTGCTCTGACAATGAGGTCCACCCTGTCGCCTTCTTCTTCCTCATATTAACCTCTTCAGAGTTGAACTATGACACTCATGATAAGGAGCTGCTGGCCATTTTTGAGGCCTTCACCCATTGGTGCCATTATCTCGAGAGCTCTGCTCTTCCAATTGATGTGGTCACCAACCATAAGAATCTGGAGTATTTTACTTCCTCTAAGCTCCTGACCAGGTGGCAAGCTTGCTGGTCAGAGTATCTTTGTCAGTTCCACCTCACCATCTGCTTTCACCCCAGTCGCCTCAGTGGGAAACCTGACGCTTTGACTAGATGCTGGGATGTCTACCCCAAAGAGGGGGATAGCAACTATGCTCACATCAACCCTCACAATTTCTGCCCCATCTTCACCCGGGAACAGCTCATGTTGTCTCTATGAGCAATCTACCTTCTGGATCCCACACTCCATGCCTCCATCACTGTTGATGTAGCACAAATACACTCTGACATCCATTTGTCCCTGTCATCTGACCCTGTGGCTCAATGCCATCTCTCTGACCCCTCTGATCCCTGTTGGTCTACAGACTCTGACAGACTCCTCCATCTTGACAGTAGGATTTATGTCCCAGATGTCCTAGATCTCCCTCTCCACCCTCTGCCTGAAGCATAACTATTCTCTATCTGGTCACTTTGGCATTAACTGCACCCTGGAGCTGGTCCACAGAGAATATACCTGGCCTGGTGTAAGGACTTTCATCAAGGACTATGTCTGCTCCTGTACTACCTGTACCTGAGTAAAGACTCTGTGACACTGCCCTTATGGGTTGCTCAAACAACTCCCCATCCCCACTCACCCATGGGATTCTATATCCATGGATTTCATTGAGCACCTCCTTCCATCCTCTGGCTACATCATCATCCTAGTGGTTGTAAACTACTCTCCAAACAAGCAGTATTTATACCAACCTATGACATGATCTCTGCCCCACAGCTAGCTCAGGACTTTGTGACCCATATCTTCTCCAAGCATAGAGTACCCAACCATGTCACCTCTAACAGAGGTTTGGAGTTCGTCTCCCACTTCTTCCGATCCCTCAGTAAGGCCCTTGGTATCACCCTCCACTTTATCTCCAGTTATCACCCTAAAGGTGATGGCCAGACTGAGTGGACTAACCAGACACTGGAGCAGTACCTCCACACCTATTGCAGCTATCAACAAGACAATTGGTCCAACCTCCTGCCACTAGCAGAGTTTGCTTTCAACAATGCACCTAGCACAACCACCATTATCAAGGTCCCACCAATGCCTGTTGTCTTGCCCTGCCTGACTTCCAAGTCAGCAAGGAGTAAGTACTTAGGACCCTTTTCCATCATCATTAAGCCCAGCTCCCATGCCATCACTCTCTGCCTACCGGACTCCATGAAAGCAATCCATCCAGTATTCCATGTCTCCCAACTGGAACCTTGTGTTCCAAACAAGATTCCCAACTGTATGCAAGCTCTGCCACCTCTGATAGAAATTGACGGAGATGCTGAGTATGAGATTGAAGAAATCCTCAACTTTAAGGTTGATCAGAGGTGGTGCTGCAATATCCTCTACTTGGTCAAGTGGTTTGGTTATGGAGGTACCAGTGACAAAACCTCTTACATAGCTACTAGCAACAGAGTTGGACCATGCTAGTGAGCTGGTTTCCGACTTCCATACTAAGTACCCCAATAAGCCTGGTCCCTTTATTCACTCTTAACTTGGACTGCTTTCTGATCAAAAACTGAATCCATTCCAACCAAGTACAAATTTCTAATTATAAGGCAGAGGAGCCTCTGCTGCTCCCCTCACCTTCCCCACTCCAGTCCCCATTTCCATCCTCCTTCTCCTTCTCCTTCCCTTTTCCTGCCACTTCCTCCACCTCCGCTTCCAACTCCACTGGGACCACCCTCACTCCATCTTGTGAACTCCCCTGGATGAAGTTCACCTGGATCTCCTCAAATATCAAGACCAGGCACTCCTGTGCCACCCACATCTGCTTCATCTCCTCCCACAATCGCACCTCCACCTCAACCCTTGTCATCTCCAGTGGCCAGAGGCCACCCAACCACTCCTCCAGCTTTCCCAATATCTCTGCCATCATGCCAAGAGTGTTGTGGTTCTCCATAGCAGTCTTGAGCAAACAGTGGGGGACCAACCCCTTGGCCCCCTCGGCCTCTATCTCCTCACCCATGCTCTCTTTGCTTGCAGCAACCTTGGTGGAGATCCATGCCCACTTCCTCATTATCTTGGGTGATCCCGCCCTCCTCCATTTCTCTACTCACACTGCCTCTGCCTTAGACTTGTCCCTCAGTCCACTCCAACTGCAGCACTTCTGCACCACCTAACACAGGACATACACCATGGCCCTTCTTGCACCAGCCCATGCCTTGCACCCAGACAGTTGTCTGAGCCGCATGCAGCACACACATACCCCAACCACTGTTTCTGCCACTCATGCCTCGTCCATCGCCACCACTGTTGTTGTTGCCACCACCACCTGCTGATGCTCCACTGCAAGCCACTGCTCTTCCACCTGGCATTTGCACTCCTCTTTGATATGCCGTTTCTTCTCCTTCTCCTCTGCTTTCTGCTACTATGAACTGTCATGTCAGTGGCACAACATGTTGGCCAATGGCCACTCACCTCCTCACATTCACTCTTTTTCCCCTCTCAGACATGCTCCTGCTGCTCCTTCTCCTCCACTGCCTGCCTTGGCTTCTTGGTGGTCTTTGCTACAGCCACAAACATGTTGTCGTCCAAGTCAGTGAGGAGGTCATCCTCTGTGGCATTTACCCAGTTGTGTGTCATGTCGATGATATGGTACAAAGAGAAGTTTGATCTACCTGATGTACCTCCCTAAATAGTGTTTGCCTTTTTGAACTCTGCTGTGCTATGCACAACTCTGCATTGTCTAGTGTCCACTGCCCTTAGGTCCACAAGCCCTCAAGGGTTCAGGCTCTAAGAGGAAGATACTGTCATAACCATGACAACTCCACTCTACTCTGCATGTATTCCGCTTACTCCACTTTATACTTAGATAGTTTTTCTCTTCATTCTGACACTCTGTACTGTAACTCTGACTCTGCTCTGACTGCAGTGCTGGTTGTTCCTAGACCAGTAACTGGTTCCATTCTCCATCTCTCCATACTTCATCTCTGCATTCTCCATCTATGCCACATTCTCGCTTAGCTCTCCATTCCTTGCTTATTGTCCTGTCTTATTGTTCTGCCTCCATTACCATGTGCTCATACATACTGTACCACCTCTAGCCTCATGTATATAAGTCCAATCCACTGAGGACTTCCTCTTCAGTTCAAATATTGTAGTCTTTTATCTTCTCCTCTTTGTTGTGAACTCCTCTTCTCTGTCCTCTCTCCCATCTGACAGATTCTGTCTCCATCCCTTTGACCCTCCTCTGCCTGACCTCTGAAATATGAGAACCTGGGATTGCCAGAGTGCAGCACTCCACCCCAAGTTGCTGAAGCCATAGTCCTCACCCCTCTGACCTCCGCCTAGTACCCCCTTTGTGCACTCTCCTGTTGGAGTTAGCAGTGGAGTGGACCTTGACAATAAGGGCTGAAGAGGGAAACTAACAAGGTGGTGGCTAAGAATGAGAGCTGAGAAGAGAAACTGATAAAGTGGTGGCCAAGGATGAGGGCCAAAGAGAATCTGACAAAGCAGTGGCCAAAGATGAGGGCCAAAGAGAATCTGACAAAGCAGTGGCCAAGGACAAGGGCTGAAAAGAGAAATTGACAAAGTGAGGCCAAAAACAAGGGCTAGATATGAAAAGAATGATGGCAAGGACAACACTGACAATGATGAGCATGATGTAGAAGTCAGCAGCCTCCTACAGTTGCAGACTATCATTTTCAGCCTGTTCAAGTGTCCCCCAAGTCATCTGGTCGCATCCTGAGTCCATCTGTATCATCTTGAGGTCAGTCTGTTTCACCTTTGTTGTATCCACCATCTGGACTCTAGCATCCAGTATCAGATTTGTATGTACCCACTCAATCCAGTCCAGGATCACCCACTGGATTGTTTGTTTTTACTTATTCCTTGTTGGTTCTTTGCTACTATCATTCTCTCTCATGTTTTTAATCACCATATATCATCTTTTTGAAGTTCCGTTACTTAGATTTGAGCATCTCTTGAAAGGGCCCCATATATTGCTATAGTTACCAAGTCCAGGGAATGCCCAGACTATAAAGATTGTGTATTGAGATCTTGGAATCTCATCTTTCTGCACCTTGTATCATCATTCAATTCATGCTCATTGTCATCAGCGCCATCCTTGCCATCATTTTCTCTCATACCCAGCCCTCATTCTTGGCCAGCTTTGTCAGTTTCTCTCTGGCCCTTGTCCTTGGCCACCACTTCATCAGTTTCCCTTCAGCCCTTGTTCTTGGCCACTGCTTTGTCAGTTTTCCTCTCCAGCCCTTGTCCTAGGCCGCTGCTTTGTCATTTTCTCACCCTTGACTGGATTGCTCATTTTCTATCTGGATCATCATCCAGATCCATTTTCCTTTTGCTCTTGCTCACTGAGGTCAGTTGTAGCTAACCCATCCTTGCTACTAATCCTCCCTAGAACCTCTTGGGATGAGTGAACTCGTCCACCTACACTACACCCCCATACCCCCTTTCTTTCTTACAATGATTCAGATGACGATGCCAGGAGTCAAAAAGATGAGATTTAAGATCTCTATACACAATCTTTATAGTCCAGGCATTCCCTGGACTTGGTAACTATAGTAACACTCGAGGCTCTATCAAGGGACACTCAATTCTAAGTAGTGGAATGTCAAGAGAACAATGTTTGATGGTCAAAACATAAAAGAGAACAAGAATACAAAAGAACTAGCAAAGGATAAGTAAAAATAAACAATCTAGCGGGCAAACCCAGACCAGATTGAATGGGTACATATGAGCCTGGTACTGGATACTAGAGTCTGGGGAATGGATGCAATGAAAACAAAACAGACTGACCTTGAGATAACACTAATGGACTCAGGACACAACAAGGAGACTTGGGGGATGCTTATACAGGCTAGAAATGGTGATCTGCAACTATAGGAGGCCACTGACTTCTACATCTGTAATGGATTTAGATACTGACTGTCCCCAGTCAGTTATATGACCCTGGGAATGATGTGCCTTGGTAAGTGGACAATAGACTTGCAATGCAAGTGAATCACACTAAGTGTCTACTGGCTCGTGTCTCTGTCCACCACTTCTTTCTTTCCTACTTTCACCATCTCTCCTTGCACCTGTGCCTAAAAATGTCCACTGATGACAAACTGCTCATATTCTTGCAACCACCTTCTAAAGATGACCTGCAAATGATTACCTGGGAGCAGCTCAAGGCAGCAAGTGAGCTGATCCTCAATGTCACCAAAACAGTACTGGATGACCAAGAGGATCTGGAAAAAGAAAAGGGGATATGGATAGAAGAATGGGAGCATACAATGGCATGTTTCACATATCTTACACTGGTCCCAGTCTCTGACCTGGCCCAGGAGCACGCGCTTGGCTGCCTCAAAGAGGCCCAACAACACCAGATCAAGGCACAACTAGATAACAGCATCACAGAGAAAATAAAGGAAGCCGATGCCATCATGGGCTGGTAGAGAGCTGAGGCAGTGGCCCAGTGAAAATGTTAGGAGGAGAAGCAACAGACTAGGGAAGTGATCAAATGAGCAGCACTGATGGCCATGGTGGAAGCAAACCTAGCCACTGGCATAAGAATAAGTGTGGATGCAAGTACACTGCCCAAGGTTGAAGAGGTACTGGTAAGGTGTACCAAGGTGTGTAGTTTGTTCTCACATAAGTGGACTATATTAATGGATTGGTCCCAGCAGCAATAGATGGTCCACGACAATTAGGATGAGGAACAAGATGGTCAAACATCCTGTCCAGTCAAAAAGGTAATCACATGCCTCCCTACCATTACCCACAATAAGCCGTGTGGGGGGTGTGCTTGGGTGAATGCTGAATGTTGCAGGCCAGAAGGCCAAACCTGCAAGTGATGCCAAGGCCTCAGATAGAATGGGCAAGGGCAAGGGCAAGGCCCCAGGTGCATAGCGGCATCACCTGTGTAGATAGATCTGACTGGATAACAGAGCTACTGGTCTGTCTGCACCAGAACCAGGCATCTGCCCATGTGATTGAGCTGTCAGAGAATGAAGGTGAAGACATGAAGGAGGCCATTGTTAAAAGTTCCCAGGGAGGGGAGGTATATTGGCCAGCCACTGCCCACTTGGTTTTTTGGGTGGAGCATGTTACAATCATGAAGGTGACAGGGCTTTCACCCTATTTTATGGTACATAGCATGGAGCCTCTCTTTCCTTTTGACATCACAGAAGCAACATTCCTTTTACCTGTGCCAGATGCTGACCTTATTCCCATGTCCACACTGATCACTTGGCAAGCACACCAGTTGCAAAAGTATCAGGAGGACACAGACAAGATTCACCAGTGTGTCATTTCCACCTGGTATGTGTTGGTCAAGCAATTTGAGGCACACTTCAAGAATCAAATCTGGAGACAACACTTTTATCTGGGCAACCTTGTTCTGGTCCAGAACTCTTGTATCAAGAAGGAGTTGAACTGGAAGACAAAGCCACAGTATTTGGGTCTGATGGTGGTCCTTTGCCAGACTACTGGAGAGTCATACTTGCTGGCCAAGTTGGACAGGTCAGTTTCAAGACTCAGATATGTGGCCTTCCAGCTGCTGCCTTACCACCCTTGTAGCAGGATAACAGTCCCAGTAATGGATTTGACTGGACTTGATGATGATGAACTCAATGATCACCTGGCTGAAGAAGATTGGGAACTGGATAGCAATAATGAAGGAGATTAGTTGGACATGGACTCGTTTTTTATTATTATTTCTCTCATTATCATCACTGCATATATGTATGTTCCATCCCAGATTTCATCCAGTGACCTCATTTCTCCAAAATCTGTCACTGAAAAGAACAAAAACAGATGCTCATATAATAGATTTCATTTTCTCTCTCTCCTCTCCATCTTCTATCAAACAAAACAAAAACATAAAATATATGAAAAACATAAAACCAGAAAAACATATCTGTATTCATATCCATATCTCTTGGTCTCTCATCTGTTATATTTAGATATTCATTTTCTGACATGCATAGAGACTGGGCACACTCTTGAACAGTAATCCAGTCATATCCAGTATCCAGGTCAATCCATGCAGGGGTAGAAGTGAAAGAGGTTGATGAAAACAAGTCAGGTGGTAGTCTGCACAAACTTTATCTTATCTGTGTTTGCTCTTTTGTTTTTCTTATCTTATTTTCTATTGCTTATCTTATCTTGAACTCATCCTTTCATTCTTATCCCCCAGGGATGGTACCAATTCAGACTTGGATGCAATTGGACACAGACACGGATTGATTTAACAAAAACAAAAACAAAAATGAAAATGAAAGACTATTTACAGGCCAACTACCTACTACCCACCCAATGCAGCCTTCATTATTGCCAATTTGGCTCTCACCTCATCAAAGACTACCAGGGATTCCTTCATCTGGGCAGTGGTATGTAGCAATTTGCTGTTGAGCAGCACTACCATCCAGAGTCTAGCCTCACAGACTTCTGGGTCGACCAGCATAGGGTAGGGCAGCCAGAACCAGGGGTTGACCCCTGGTTCCTTGTCAATTAGGTCCTGACTGTCCTCCCAGACATTGTAGTAATGCCATTTGACCACCCTGTTCATCTGGGAGTTGTATAGGGAGATCCAGATGTGGTTGATCCCAGACTGGCCAGATAGGAATTCAACTGCCTGAACAAAAGCCAGACCATTGTCAGTAATGAGCTTGGATACAGCTCCCCAATGACAGAGGATATCCTCAAAGATAAATGATGTGATGGTGGACATATTCTTGGAATGAAGCATTCACCATTCCAGATATGCTGTGAGAGTGCACCAGGCCTGGATGATGAACTGATAACCACCAGATTGAGGCATGACCATAGTGTCAATATGGACCTTATGAAACAGGCCACTGATAATAGATATGGTGGGCAGAATGTGGAGTTTCTGTGTTTGCTGGATCTGGCACTTGTGACAGGTACAAATGTACCACTTGACATCATCAACAAGAAGAGGCCACCAAAACTGGAGAAGGAGGCAGGTGTGAACCAAGAAAATGCCTTTGTGACCCAAATTGTTGTGGGCCTTGCGAATAAGGTGGTACTGGTGATTGAGTGGGACAACAAGTTGGTGGCAGCTGTGAGGTTCCCAGCAATAAAGAGAACCATTGAGAATGAAAAACCAGGTGGTGGCATTGACAAAGGAAGTGAATTCCGCATTAGATAGATTGGCTGGGAAGATGTGAGTTTTGAGAAAGTCATGGATCTGGTCAATCTGGGTGTCCTTGGCCACAGTCACCAGGGTGCAATGCTCCACCCCAAATCACTGAAGCCAAAGTCCTCACCCCTCCAATCTCTGCCCAGTACCCCCTTCATGTGCTCTCCTGTTAGAGTTAGCAGTGAAGCAGACCCTGACACTTGCCCAACCCTCCATAAATTCAGGGCAACTGGACTTGTAACAGAGACACATCACATATGGTGAAGCCGAAGCCCTGTTCAAACTCCAGAGTTCCAGAGTTGTCCTCGGAAATATATTTTTAACAGTATATTCAAACTCTCCACTGTTAACAAAGTCCAAACCCATATATCTATCATGACCACTCACATTACACACACTCGCACCTGCAAACCCACCTCCATCTCCATGCTTCAATCCCTTGAGCATGTTCACTTGTAGTTGCCGGGGCCCTGCCCTTGTTAGTCAATTCCATAGCTTCTTTGCCCACTGTTACGCTCGATCCCGAAGGGTCGAAACGTGAACTTGGCTTTAAGGAGCAAGGACAAAGAGATCTGTTTAGCGAACAGATACAGTGATATGAGGACGAGGGACGTTGCCTGCAACTAGCAGGGGCAAGGGAGTCATTCGGCAAATGGCCAATGAGGAGTCTTGGGTCGAGGATCTTGCCTAGCGGTCTGCTAGCAAGGAGACGAGGATGAGAGCGGAGCGCTCAGTCAAGTGTTGAGCGAAGACACACAGAGGATGCAAGTGTATTGCCGAGTAGGTCTAAGTTAGGTTTACAGGTAGACCTATGAGGGTTTTTATAGTACTTGGGAAATAACAAAGTAAGACAAGGACAATGAAGAAATAACAGGGATTGGTAAACATGTGAGTAAGCTAACGAATGGCAGAAGGAACTCAATGACTAAGGATGGAACTACGAGCCCGATACGAGAGAATCGGACGAGGAGGCTAATGTTCAATGACTAATGGTGGAGCGAAGTGGAATCAAACAAAGAAACTAAGTAAAACGTAACACCCACTGTATGCCTATGTCTACCTCTCAAGGACGTGCCCCTCATCACTCTCCAACTCCCAACACTCACATTATTCAACTCCTGGATAATGAGCCCCCTCAGCTCCCAGAAGTGTGGCCTGCCCACATGTCCCCAAATAGGCCTGGTCCAGATGGTCCAGATGGTCCCAGAGGTGACTCCTCCTCTGATGACCCTGACTTTCCAGACCTCGCCCCTGATGAGAGTGATAATGAAGATGGCTATAAAGGAGATGACAACAAGCAAGTGCCTTGTGAGATGCTTGCACTGCTTGCAAACACCATCTGCAGCTTAACCCACTCCTCTCATTGCCACCCTGCTAAAAGCACCCCCTGCACAAAAGTCTGTGAGCCAGACCAGTTCAATGGAACTAACCCCAGAAACTCCAGACCTTCTTGGTTCAGTGTGAACTCAACTTCCAGGACCATCCAAAGGCTTTCTGTATGGACTGTGCTAAAGTCACCTTTGCACAGTCCTATTTAAAGGGGATGGCATTGGAGTGGTTTGAACTGGAATTCCTCCTCAATGAAGACCCAGACCTCCATCTGCTCTGGATGGACACCTACTGGGAATTTGTTCTGGAGCTCCAGACCAACTTCAGTCCATATGACCCTGTCAGAGATGCAAAGCATCAGCTTGACCACCTGTCCATAAAGGATACCCAATGTATCAATAAGTATGTTGTTGAGTTCAACTGCATTGCTTCACAAATCCAAGGCTACAGAGAAGGTGCCCTCCAGCACCACTTCTACAATGGTCTCCCTAACTGAATCAAGGACAAGATTTCTTGTGTCAGGAAGCTCTCCACCCTCTCTGAACTCCATGCCCTTGCCCAGACTATCAACACATGCTACTGGGAGCACAAGTCCAAGGTCAGCCACCAAGCAAAGCCTTTCACCAATCTCTCATCATCAAAGTCCAATAAACTCTTTACCTCTGAAAGTCACAACTCCAGTGGTACCAAGAACTCCAGTGGCTCCAAGGACTCCAAGGAGTCCAAGGGAAAGTCTGCCACCTCCAACATCCCAAAGCCCAACCTCTCCTCTAAGCTGGGGAAGGATGGCAAGCTCACCACTGAGTGCAAGCATCATTTCGACTTAAAGCTATGGATGTTCTGTGGCCTCGATGGGCATATGGCCAAGGACTGCCCAAGGTCCACCTCCAAGGCCTCTAAAGGCTGCAGAGCGACAGCCACCATTTTGGAAACCAAACTGGAGACCTCCTTGAAGACAAAAAAATAGAGTGTGACCTCCAGGACTCCACACAGTCTGAAGGTTGCATTGACCCCACCTGTGCACCCAAGGAGATCTGACTCAATGCATCTGCTCTTTCCAACCCTCATTCCCTCATCCCCTCCATTAGTCTTATCAGACAAGACATTTCTCCATTTCCCAATCTTTCAATCTACTCTGTACCCCCACTTCAACTCCAACTTTTCAATGGAACAACCAACTCCATGATCACTCAAGCCACCAACCTCTCCATTTGCTTCAAAACTGGCAACATCACCCCAACAACATTATACATCACTCTGCTGGACAGTTCCTGTTCTCTTGTTCTGGGACACAACTGGCTCACCCACTTCAATCCATTGATTGATTGGGTTTCAAGCAGTATATTGTTCCACTCATCTGAGCAGCCCATGCCCACAAACCCAAGCTCACCTCTGCAGCCTCCAGAATATTCTCCTCTGGCTAACCCTGTCACCCCCAATCCACCTAGTTTCTCTGACCACAAGGCTCCACACATCACATTCATCAGTGCCCCCGCTTTTGTGCTGGCCTGTCAACTTCAGGGCTCCATCCAATTCAGCCTGCAGATCTGCCCTGAGAAGAGCAACCTCTACTCTGCCTCTGCAGACCCTTCTCCCAATCCAGTTGACCTCTCTGGAATCTCTCCAGAGTATCACAACTTCACCAACATGTTCAGCAAGAGCAAAGCATCCCTGCTTGCTCTGTATTGTGAACATGATCTGAAGATCAACCTCAAGGAAAGTGCATCTCCCTTGGGCACCCTCTACTCTCTTTTGCCCTCCAAGCTTGAGTCTCTCCGGATGTTCCTAGACAAGCACCTCAAAAATGGGTTTATCTGCCCATCCTCCTCTGCTCATGCCACTCTGGTCCTTTTTGTCTGCAAGAAGGATGGTTCACTCCATCTTTGTGTCAACTTCAGAGAGCTTAACAAGATTATGAAAAAAGATCACTATCCACTCCCCTGCATCTCTGACCTCCTCAACACCCCGAGCTGCACCAAGGTTTATATCAAGATCAACCTCCAGCACACATACCATCTGGTCTGTGTTGCCAAGGGCAATGAATGGAAGATCTCCTTCTGGATGCACTATGACTCCTTTGAATGGCTCATTATGCCATTCAGTCTGATGAATGCCCCTGCAGCATTCCAGCAGTTTGTCAACTCAATCTTCACTGATCTCCTCAACATGTGTGTTATAGTCTACCTGGACAACATCCTCATCTTCTCCAAAGACAAAGCTTCCCACAAGGAGTATGTCCAGGAAGTCCTCTGGAGACTCCACAAACATGGTCTCTACACAAAAACTGAGAAGTGTGAATAGAATACCAACTCCACTGAGTACCTCAGCTACTAACTGTCTCTCTCCAGCCTGACAATGTCTGAAGACAAAGTCAAGGCTATTCAGGAGTGGCCAGTACCACAGAAAGTCTGTGACATTCAATTCTTCCTTGGGTTTACCAATTTCTATCAATGATTCATCACTAATTACTCTGATATTGTCATGCCCCTCACCTGCCTCACTCATAAGGGCACTTTGTGGCTTTTCAATGATGCCTGCCTTGCCACCTTCCAGTCTCTGAAAGCTGCCTTCACCTCCACCCCTATCCTTGTCTATTGGACTCCAGACACTCTAATGATTGTAGAAACCAACACCTCTGACTATGCCATGGCTGGCATCCTCTCCATCCACTGCTCAGATGAGGAAGTCTGGCCTGTCACCTTCTACTCTTAGATCCTCTCCACTCTGGAGCTCAACTACAACACCCATGACAAGGAGCTCCTCACCATTTTCAAGTCCTTCCAGGCTTGACAACACTACCTTGAAGGCTCTGGTACCCCTATCAACATCATCACTGATCATAAGAACCTCAAATACTTCGCCACTATGAAACTTCTGACCTGTTGACAAGCCCACTGGTCAGAGTTTCTCTCCCAGTTCAATATGGTGGTCCATTTCTGCCCTGGATGTCTTGGCGTGAAGCCCGATTCCCTCACTAGATACTGGGACATCTATCCCAAAGAGGGGGATAAGGACTATGCTTGTGTCAATCTGCACAACTTCCGCCCTGTGTTCACCAACAAACAGCTCGCTGCATCCCTCCAGGCTACCTATCTCACTGCCCCCATCCTCTGGGCTAGCACCCTCTTCAATATTGAGTCCCTTCACACCAACATCCTCTCCACTCTCCCCTCCAATCCTCTGGCTGCCATCCACATGTCCTCCACAGAATCCAAGCCCCAATGGTCAATCAACTCTGATGGATTCCTCCATCTGGACAATCACATCTATGTCCCTGACTCTGCAGATCTCCAACTCCATGTCCTCCAATATAAATATAACCATCCACTCCCCAGACACTTTGGCCAGAACTGGATCTTTGAACTGATCTGCCACAAATATACATGGCCAGATATTAGGACATTCATCAAGGAGTACATCTCCTCCTGTACCATCTGTCCACACACAAAGGTTCCTTGGCACCGCCCCTATGGGCTGCTCAAGCAACTCCCGATTCCCAAGAAGCTATGGAACTCCATCTCCATGGACTTCATTGAACAACTCCCATCCTCCTCTGGATTTACAGCTATCCTTGTTGTCATGGATTGCCTGTCCAAGCAATGCATCTTCATCTCTATGCACAACACAATTACATCTCTGGAGCTGGCTAAGCTCTTCCTCCTCCATATCTTCTCCAAGCATAGAGTTTCCTCTCACATTACCTCCGATCAAGGAATGGAGTTTGTCCCGCACTTTTTCCACTCTCTCAGTAAAGCCCTCAATATCTGCCTCCACTTCACCTCCAGTTATCATCCCAAAGGAGATGGTCAGACTGAGCAAATGAACCAAACCCTGGAACAGTACTGCCAGATCTACTATAGCTACTAGTAAAACAACTGGTCTGAACTCCTGCCTCTCACAGAGTTTGCATACAACAACTCTCCAAGTGCTACTACTGGAGTCTCCCATTGTAAGAAAGATAGAGGGTATGGGGGTGTAGTGTAGGTGGACGAGTTTGCTTGTCCCAAGGGGTTCTAGGGAGGATTAGTAGTGAGAACAGGTTAGCTACTACCAACCTCAGTGAGCAGAAGTGAAAAGAAATGAGTCTGGACAACAATCTGGGTAGAAAATGAGCGATCCAGTTGAGAATGGAGGCTGGAAACTGACGAAGTGAGGAAAATAATGAAGCGAGGAAAATGACAAAGCAGCAGCCTAGAACAATGGCCAAAGGGAAACTGACAAAGTGGTGGCCGTGGACAAGAGCCGGAGAGAGACTGACAAGGCTGGCCAAGGACAAGGGCTGGAGGAGACTGACAAAGCTGGCCAAGGACGAGGGCTGGATATGAAAGAAAACGATAGCGAGTATGGTGCCGACAATAACAAGCACAATTTGGATGATGATGTGGGATGCAGAAAGATGATCTTCCTAGATCTTAATACACAATCTTTATAGTCCAGGCATTCCCTGGACTTGGTAACTATAGTAACATATAGGGCCCTCTCAAGGGATGCTCGGATATAAGTAACAAAACGTCGAAAAGAATGATGTATGATGGTCAAAACACGAGAGGGAACAAGAATACAAAAGAACCGGCAAGGGATATGTAGGAATAAGCAATCTTGTGGGTGAACCCAGACCAGATTAGGCAGATATGTACAAGTCCAGTACCGGATACTACAATCTGGGTAGTAGATAGAACAAAAGTAAAGTGGACTGACCTTGAGATGGTACAGACGGACTCAGGACGCGATGAAGGGGATTGGGGGATGCTTGAACAGGCTGGAAACAGTGGTTTACAACCGTAGGAGGCCGCTGACTCCTACACCGTTCTTCACTAACAAGGGCTATCACCTAAACATCACAGTGCACCCCAAGCATGACCTCACCTTCACTTGAGCCTGTGAGTACTCCATCAACCTCAATTTCCTCCATACCTTCCTCTGTGAAGAGATGGCTCATGCCCAAGAGTGATACCAAGGCCCTGCAGATGCCAAGCGAATTCCAGCACCAGACTTCAAGGTCAGTGATCAGGTCTTCATCAAGGCCAAGTACTTCCACTCCACACAGCCCTCCAAGAAACTCTCTGAGAAGAACTTGGGGGCATATGATATCATTGCTAAGGCAGGTAGTTATTCCTTCACCCTCTATCTCCCAGAGTCTATGAAGGCCATACACCTGGTCTTCCATGTCTTCCAATTAGAACCCTCCATCCTGAACACCATCCTGAATCAGATTCAACCTTTGCCACCTCTAGTGAAAGTAGATGGTGAACTAGAGTCCAAGATTATGGAGATCCTTGACTCCAAGGTGGACAGATGAAGAAAGAATTGCAAGTTGTTGTACTTGATGCATTGGTCTAGTTATGAAGGTACTGACAAAGAAATGTCGTGGTTGCTTGCCACCAAGCTTGACCATGCATCTGAACTTGTCATGGAGTTTCATCTCCAGTATCCAGACAAACCCAGACTTCACATTACATGAACATGTATCAAAGTCCATTGCAACAAATCCTACTCTACATTTCCCTGTCACTATTCACCCCATCTCTGTTCTCCACTTCCTCTGCTGCCAACTCTGCCAACTCCTCCCACACCTTCACTTCATCCTCTGAGTTGGCCTCTGACTCTTCCTCCAACCCTTCTCTATAAATCTCCTGCACCTTCAGCTTGACAAACCGCTCCAACAGGTAGTTGGTGCAGTTGAGGTGTTGAACCATGCTCTGTAGGAGCTTCCCAACCTCTGACTTCTCCTGTGTGATCTCCATGCCTGTGCTCCCCTCTGACTCCTTCAAATCCACAATCTCCATTCACACCTTCTTCTTCTGCAGCACCTCCACCTCACTGTCCTGTCATTTCTGCCACCTTTCTGACTTCTCCTCTCTGGCCCATTTGCATTAGGCCTGAGCCACCCAACACTCCACACAGGAGGTCAACTTGCCTAGTCCAGGCACACACTCAAGACTGCATCTAGTGCACCATGAGCATATGTGCTTCTTCCGCATTCCAGAGTCCTATGCACTCTGGACTTCCTGGGCCTGCCAAAAGTCAGTTGTGTTGTCACTAGGTGACGACCACTCACCTGTTCATGCTCCTCCTCCTCCTCCTGGTGCTTTGCCTCTTCCTCTTGGCATTTCGCCTCCTCCACTCTCCACTTTGCCACCTCCTCCACCATTTTGTGCCACTCCTTGGCCTCCACCTTCTTCTTCTTCTGCTCCTCTGCCACCCTTTTCTCCTGTGCATGCCAATGCTGCTCCATGAACTTTGCCATGAGTGTGTCATCATTGTCATCTTCATGCTCAGCAAGCCACTTGTCAGGCCAGTTGTGGACTTGAAGGTGTGCATCAGACATGACAATGATGGTTGTTAGGAAGAAGAAACAAACCACTGCATCCAAAATTTATACAGACATTTTGAACTCTGTCTGTTATGCTTGATCCCGAAAGGTCGAAGCGTGGACTCAGCTGAGAATTCGAAGACGAGGAGTGTTATCAGTGAACAGCTACAACAGGACAAGGATGATAGATGTAGCCTGCAGTTTTAGCAGGGTCAAGGGTTCGTCCAACAACTAGTCGATGAAGGTTCAAGGTCAAGGGTCCTGCCTAGCGACTTGCTAGCAGGGAGACAAGGGAAGGAGCACAGCACTCAGTCGAGTGTGGAGCAATGATACATAGAGAAACAGATGTATTGCTGAGTAGATCTAAACTAAGGGACAGGTAGACCTATGAGTGGGTTTTTATAGTGCATTGGAGAACAACAAGATAAAACAAAGACAATGAAGGAAAAACATAGATTGGTAAGCATATAAGTAACCCAACAAATGGCAGAAGAAACTTGGTGACTAAGTGTGGAGCTATGAGCCCGATATGAGAGAATTGGACAAGGAGAGTAAAGTCCAATGACAAACAGAGGAAACAAGTCAAGATAATGATGAAACGTAACATTACCCCCTGTTTAAGGCAAGGAGACACCATCGACTTTTCTAAAATTCCCGGTAGCTATACCCCAGGGAGCCAGTCATATTGCTGTATGCTTTAGCAGTAAAGGAGTCATTGTTGGGAGAGTCCGTACAAGGGGGAGGGACAGGGATGGGACTCCCAGAGTGCTGACTAGGGTGTGCATGAAAGAGGCATTGACAACAGAGTTGTTATGGGACTGGCGATGGGGATGGTGGAGATAGGGGAAGCGTCGAGCAATGAGAATGTCTAGATAAAGATGATGAGGAAGAGGTTCCTCCTAGAGGGTGACGAGGTGAGTGAGCAGTAGAGAGGTTGACGTGCAGTAGGGTTCTTTGGGGTACTTCTGCACGATGGTGTACGGTGGTGCATTGATACTGCGCATGTCCTGGGGCCCAGATGTGGCAGGTCGAACATTCATAAAGCTCGCAGTTGACTCATATGTATCCGAGCTGGTGGCAATGAAAGCATGTTTGTTTGTAGAGGGGGTGAGATTCGGGAAGGGGCCATGGGTGCCATCCCCAGTAGGAAAGTTCTTCCATTTCCAGGATAGCTATTTCCTCAGGGTCGAGGGGGGAGGACGAGGCAGAGGGATTGTTGTCATGTCCAAGGTTATCGAAATGGGTAGTGACGGAGCAGTGGTAACGGGGTCAGTTGTATTTGTCAAGGTTCACTCCGCTTCACTGCTAACTCTGACAGAAGAGCGTGTGAAGGGGGTACAGGGCAGAGGTTGGAGGGTTGAGGACTTTGGCTTCAGCGACTCAGGTGGAGCGCTGTGCCCTGGTGATCCCGGGTCCTCATATTTCAGAGGTTGGACAGAGGGGGGTCAAAGGAACAGAGACAGAATCCATCAGATGGGAGGGAGGATAGAGAAGAGGAGATAGACAGAGGAGAGGAGAAGACTGAAAGACTTAATATTCGAACTGAGGAGTAAGTCCTCAGTGGATCAGACTTATATATAGGAGGGTGGAGGTGGTACAGTATGTATGAGCACATGGTACAGAGGCAGAACCATGTGGAGGAGTATCTAAGCAAGGTATGGAGAGTTAAGTGAGAATGTGGTGTATATGGAGAATGGAGAGACAGAGAATGGAACCAGGTACCGGCCTAGGAACAACCAGCACTGCAGTCAGAGCTATGGTACAGAGTATCAGAATGATGAGAGAAAAGTATCTAAGTACAAAGCAGAGTGAGCAGAATACGTGCAGAGTGAGCAGAGGTGTCACGATCATGACAGTATTCAGCTTTTTCAGCGAGATAATGATCAAGGTTGACCAGGTACTCTCCCAGCCTCATCTGATACCCAATAGAACCTAAATGTCCACAGAGGACGGCATGAATTAAACGAAGACGGTGTTTAGCCACAATCAGATCTGAATGGGAGTTGAGGGAGTCGATTAGCAGATCAAGGTGGCAAACCTCTAGGAAGGTGTCGATCAGTGAGGCTAGAGGGGAACCGGGTGTGAGGTCATTGTCCATTGGGAGGGCAAGACAGGGGTTGCTGATGTGCATTATGAGAAGGTTATGGTAATGTTCATTGGGGAGGTCGTCGCGTAAGCACTGGGCATAGGCAGAGACATCTGGAGGACAGATTCCATCGTCGTGGCTGTAGTGGAGGATTCGCCACTTGCTGATGGTGGGGTGAGGGGTGCCGGGATAGGCAGGGAAGTCAACTGGGGAAGACAATGTTACGGAGGAGGGGGAGGTTGGTCCAGTTGTTGGAAAACCCAATTGAACAGGATAAAGAGGAGTTGGAATGCTTTCTCATGGTCCCTGAATGGGCGGAAGGTCCATACTAGTAGTTGTTCTAGTTCCAGGAGAACTCTGAGCATTCTGGGAGTTAGGGGAGAGTACGTGGTGAGAGGGGCAAGAGGAGGCATCGGGGGTAGACATGTAGCGGATTGAGTGGGAGATGGGATAGGGGAAGAGCTTGGGGTGGAGGCATTTACATGCCTTCAGGATGAGTGGGGCGTTGTTCATTTCTGACTCTGAAACCCATGAGTCTTCTTCTGCTAAGTAACCTTTCCATCGGACGAGGTATTGCCAATGGGATGGAGCTCCACGATGACATGCAATTTTTTCAACTTTGTATTCTTCTTCTCCTTCTATTAGGTCTGGTGGTGGAGCAGGGAAGTTCCGTCCATGTACGTTGTTTTCACAATAGGACAATAGGAAAGAGGCATGGAACATGGGGTGGATTTTCCATATGGGGGGAGTTGGAGTTCATAGGAGATAGGTGATAAGACTTTCGTGATAACGAAGGGTTCTTCTTGTTTTAGGGTGAATTTAGGGCTGGTGAGGGAACGTTTTAAGTTCTGGGCTTCCAGCCATACCTTATCTTCTCGCTTCCACAGGTTGAAACATCGTGTGTTCCTGGATTTCATTACTTGGCGGGCTAGTTCATGTGCTGCTAGGGCTTTATTTCTCAGGTGAGATAAGAGTTTGAGCCGTTATTCGACAGTGGGGAGGCTTGTTTCCACAATGATCATGGGGAGAGGTTTAGGTTCATACCCCATCATGAGGTAGAACAGGGATTGGCTGGTGACCAAGTGGGGGTGGTGGTTGTGAGCGAATTCTGCCATTGAAATGTGTTCAGCCCAGCTGGTTGGGTTATTATGGCAGAAGATCCGAAGGTATGTTTCAACTTCTTGATTAACCCGTTCAGTTTCTCCATCAGTTTGAGGGTGGTAGGCAGTGGAGAGGGTGAGGGAGTATCCAAGGAGGGATGCCAGAGATTTAGCAAACTCTGAGGCGAATTGAGGGCCTCAGTCAGATATGATTTTGTCATATAGTCCAAACCTGGTGTACACTTTGTGGAAAAAGAGATAGGCAATTCCTTCAGCGGTGACGGATTTCTTTGTTGGGCACAAAATTACCCCCTTCATAAGCCCATGGTCGACCACGACCAGTAGACTATCAAAGCTGTCGGAGAGAGGGAGGTCTGTAATCAGATCACAGGACAATTGTTGGAATGGCTGGGTACAGGAGAATAAGATAGGGGTTAAGGGAGCGACCGTCAGATGTGTATTGACCTTGTTTTGCTGGCAGAGGGCACAGCCTTGGACATAATTTTGGACAAAGGAGGCGAGACCAGGCCACCAGAAATCGCGAGAGACAAGTTGACGTGTTTTAAGAAAACCAGGGTGACTGGCAAAGGGATGGTTGTGGCAGGTGGAGACAACAGCATGTCGGTGGGAGTTGGGTAAGTAGACACGTCCCTGGTAGGTGAGGAGTCCAGCATCAAATTTCCAGTCTGAAAGACGAGAGTGGAATTGGGAGGGGACCACGCCCTCAAGGGCATAGAGGGTGTTGAGAATAAGAGGGTTGGAAGCAGAGGAGGCAGCCACCTTGTCAGAGAGGTCTGCATCAATGAGGTTGATAAAGAGGTTGGCTGGGAGTAAGGTGACATCAACATTGTCATCATCATTGCCATTGGTATGGTTAGGTCAACAAGAAAGGGCATCGGGAGCAGCAAGGGAGGAGCCTGGGACATGGGTGAATTTGAGGTCGAAATTGGCCAGGGAGCCACCAGGCTTGCCATTGGTTGAGTTTATGCAGTTCCCAAAAATAGGTGAGGTTTTTGTGATTGGTCAGAACATCAACCAGAAAAGCGGAGCCATGGAGATGGTGACGCCAAACCTTAAGTGCTTGGATGATGGTGAGGAGTTCGTGGTCATAGATATCATAGTTTCGTTCAGCAGGGGAGAGGGATTGGGAAAGATAGGCGCAAGGTTTGAGATCACCATTACTGTCCGGTTGAAGGAGGATTCCTCCAGTTGCCCATTTGGAGACATCATTAGAGATGGCGAAAGGTCGGGTGGGGTCAGATAATTGAAGTACGGGTTCGGCAAGAAAGGCGTCTTTTAGTGCTTTGAAGGTAGCTTCACACGATGTTGACCAGTCCCAAGGATAATCTTTCTTGGTAAGGTCGAGAAGAGGTCGGGTGACAGTAGAGTAGTCAGGGATAAATCGCTGGTAGAAGTTGGCAAAGCCAAGGAATGAACGGACATCTTTGACTTTGGTAGGTGTAAGCCATTCTGCGATTCCTGCCAACTTGACTGGGTCCATGGTAAGTTTGCCGGGTTTGATCACCATGCTGAGATATTTGACCTGATTTGCAGCAAACTCACATTTCTCAAGTTTGAGATGGAGGTCGAGTTCCTCCATGCGTTTCAGGATGCAGTGAGTTTGTTTGACATGGGTTTGTTCATCAGGGGAGAAGATGAGAAGGTCGTCCATGTAGATGACCAGCCATCTTTCAGCTATGAGGTCGTGGAAGGAGTCATTCATGAAGTGCTGGAAGGTGGCTGGGGAGTTGGTAAGGCCAAAGAACATCACAGTTGATTCAAAGAGCCCCTTATGTGTGACAAAGGCAGCTTTCCAACAGTCAGATTCCTTAATACAGACGTTATTATACCCCCAACAGACGTCAAATTTGGTGAAGACATTTGCATCTTGCAGGCAATCTACAAGATCCAAGATGAGTGGTAGAGGGTAGGTGTTGCAGACCATATGTTGGTTTAGATATCGGTAATCCTGACAAGGGTGAAGTTTCCCGTCTTTCTTTTTGACGAAGAAAAAAGGGGAGGATTGGGGTGATTTCGATGGGCAGATTTTTCCAGAATGGAGGTTTTCTTCCAAAAAGTCCTCCATGGCTTTCTTTTCTTCCTTGGTAAGGGAATAGAGTTTGGTGGATTTCGGTTTGAACGTCTCATCTAGTTCAATGGGGTGATCATAGGGTCAGGTCGGAGGAATGTGGTCAGCTGATTCTTTGGTGAATACTGATGTAAAGTCAGCGAATTCGGGAGGGAGGACCGTGGTTTTCTTTTCGGGGAGCGTGTGGATGGTGAGATCAGTGGCTGTAGTGAGTTTTCTGACCATTTCTGCTTCTTCCCAAGTTTTCCATTCAGAGTGAGTGGGAAATCGCCCCCCTTTATCGTAGTTAAGGTAGATGTAGAGATCTTCATCCCACTTCTTGTCAGTGTCAATATGTTGAATTTGATGGGAGTTGGGACAAGATGCTTTTTGAGCAGCGTGTTCCATCAGTCATTTGTCTAGTGTTGGGTTGTTCTGTCCCTGGGAGGAACCTCTTGGTCCATTCTCTGGTAGGGATTTGGAGATGGGGAGGGTCAAGGTGTACGTTGGCCAATTGATGGTGGGGTTGGCCATTTTTAGCCAGGTCATTCCTAGTATAACTGGGGTTTCTCCAAGGTGCATTATGCTGAATTCTTTGGAGTAACGGAGGTCGGCTGAGTAAAAGTCTATAGTGACAGTGAACTTTATTTCTTCACAGTGGTTAGAGGTTGAATTGGCATTTCATACTGGGATAGGCTGGAGAAGTCGGGTCATGGGAAGTTGGTTTTTCTTTGCAAATTCCCAGTCAATGCAAGAGCAACTTGCTCCAGAGTTGAGGATGGTGCAAGTTCTAACGTCTTTTGTTTTAGGTGCAAGGGTAATAGGGAGGATGATGGCTTTCGATTTCCTTGCTACTAATACATGAGAGTTAGGAGAAGTTTGCGTTAGGGGAACCTCTCCTTTTAAAAAGACGAGTTCCAGCTTCCAAATGTTACTCTTTTCATGTTCTCCCCTTTTTCCTCTTCTTTGTCTTCAATTTCCTGGAGTTTAGGGAGGTCATCGGTTTTCACCCTTTTTACTTGGTGAGGTTGGGGGGAGTTCTTGTTGCTAGAGAATGTTGGGCATTTGTTGGACATATGTCCTGGTTGGCGGCAGCGGAAACAGAGTTTCTTCTCGAAGCATCGTTTCCTTTCAGCAGGAGTTAGTTTGCCTACTCAGAAGATGTCTACATCCATGGCATCTGGGTCTCGAGCTGGGGTGGCAGTTTTTCCCTGGGAGAAGTAGGTGAACTTGGTTTGACTTCTGGAATTAAAGGCTTCGGCTCATTCCCAGTGGGTAACAAAGTGTATAGCTTTGGTGTACCAAGATTCTATTTTTTCCAGGAGGAAGTCCATAGCGAAGATTCACTAGTGGACTGCTTCTGGGAGACCTTCTGTGAAGAAGGAGATGAGGACGTCTTCCTCAGTTACTCCACTAATGGCTACTTGATTTTTGAACTCAGCAATGTAGGCATTAAGATCTTCAGTTTTCTGAATTCTGGTGTGCATCATCCAGTGAATAGCCTGGGCCTTAGTGTCTTTGTGTTCGAATGTGGCTTTAAAGTCTACTACAAACTCAACCCAGGTCCTGAACTTTCCATTAGCCAGGACCTTGGTTCAGAATGTGTTTGCCCAGGTTGAGGCCAATCCCTTAGTCATAAAAGAGAGAGTAAAGGCAATTTGCTTGTTATCATTGTTGTAGATCTCCTTGTTGATTATTAGGTAGATGTCAATGGAGTTGAGCCATGGGATTGCTTTGGCATACATTCCGTCAAAGTCTTCGGGTTTAGAGAGGCATAGTTCAGTGGGTTTGTTCAACATCAGGGATGGCAGGTGAGGGAATGGTGGTGGGGTTGGCAGTCTATGGGGTGGCTGTCCTTTCCTGGCTCACCACTCATCTCTTTGCCAATGTAGTTCCTCAGTTTCTAGGTGAGAGTAGACTGGTCGCCGGGTAGTTGGAGTCGGAAATGGGGGAGTTGGTTCTCTTAGAAGGGAGAGCCCTGCTGAGAGACATTGGGCAAGGTCGGTATCCTCCTGTTGTTCAGCAATAGAGGAGATGGGAACATCAGGGGACAGTGAACAGTGTTCTTTACCTGGTTGTGGATCAGGATTGGAATCGTCAGTGTCTCTAGCAGTTTCTCGGGCGGGTCCGAGAAGGTTGTCAAAGAACGAGGGTTGGTGGGGTTGGGGTGCTCATGGCAACTGGGGTTGTTGCAATGATGAGGGGCATTGGGATGGGTGGTTGGAGGAAATGTTGGCAGCTTAGGCAGTGCTAGCTGCAACTAGAGAGTTTAGACCTTTTGTTACACTTGATCCCAAAGGGTCGAAGTGTGAACTCAGCTGAGGATTTGAAGACAAGAAGTGTTGTCAGTGAACAGCTACAACAGGACAAGGATAATAGACATAGCCTGCAGTTTTAGCAGGGTCAAGGGTTCGTCTGACAACTAGTCGACGAAGGTTCAAGGTCAAGGGTCCTGCCTAGCAAGTTGCTAGCAGAGTGATGAGGGAAGGAGCACAGTGCTTGGTTGAGTGTGGAGCAAAGACACATAGAGAAACAGATGTATTGCCAAGTAGGTCTAAACTAAGGGACAGGTAGACCTATGAGTGGGTTTTTATAGTGCATTGGAGAACAACAAGATAAAACAAAGACAATGAAGAAAAAACATAGATCAGTAAGCATATAAGTAACCCAACGAATGGCAGAAGAAACTCAGTGACTAAGTGTGGAGCTACGAGCCCGATATGAGAGAATCAGACGAGGAGAGTAAAGTCCAATGACAAACAGAGGAAACAAGTCAAGATAACAATGAAACGTAACACTGTCTGAACTCCATCCAAACTCCACATTGTGCTAAACAGTTTCCACACTGCACTTCACTCTGCATTGTTCCTCACTAACAGCCTTCAGAGGTTCAGACCTAGAGGGGGAATACTGTCATATCCCATGCAACTTGTGAAAAACTAAGTAGAAAGGCAGTGATGCCCACTCAGCCACTGCCTAGGATATAGCAAGAATGACTATATTCACCTAAGTAGAAAGGCAGTGATGCCCACTCAGCCACTGCCTAGGATATAGCAAGAATGACTATATTCACCTAAGTAGAAAGGCAGTGATGCCCACTCAGCCGCTGCCTAGGATATAGCAAGAATGACTATATTCACCTAAGTAGAAAGGCAGTGATGCCCACTCAGCCGCTGCCTAGGATATAGCAAGAATGACTATATTCACCTAAGTAGAAAGGCAGTGATACCCACTACATTACTCAGTAAAAGATACTAAATAGTGAAAAACAAGGACAACTCACCTCAGCCGCTGCCTAGGATGTAGCAAGAATGACTGAGGGGAGTTCCAAGAATGAAATGAGTATATATATATAAGATTGGCAGAGATATGAGTGCTAACTCTGACCAACTCTGAAAAGGAAGTCCGGAATTCATAAGTGAATGATGAGAGGGGGTGTGGCTCCAGGACAATGGAAGCAGTCAGCACCAAAAATAAAGTTAGGAATGGAGGAGTTAAGTAGTAAGTACCTCAAGCACCATTTGGGCTCCAACTCCAGGCACTCCATTTCGCCAACTCCACCCAGGGTACCAGACTTCAGTGCATGGCAACTGATCACGACTGATCATGTCTAGTTGGAGTTTGATAGGAGCGCTCAGAGTACTTCAGAGTTGTAGTCCTTGATACAACTCCATCCTCCAGATCCAACTCCAGCCTCGTCTATCTCAAACTCCAGTGTGCTCTCAATGAGCACACACTCTAGACTCCCTGGACCCTGTACTTAGATAATTCCATTCTTCACTTACCCTTGTACACTGCCCATTTTCTTCATAGCCTCTCCAATCCTGTGTTCTGCTTGGGAGCACAGCTCTGTTACTACCACTCCGAGTTACCAGTTCTCTTATCAGTGCTCCCCCTCTGTATATAAGACTCCATACTACAGTGGCTCAAATAAGTGTCCCAATGTTGGGCCATTTTGGAAAGACTTGACATTTGCAAGAGAACCAAAATATATCAGCTCTGACCCTTGCAGGGTCATCAATAGCCCTAACTCTGACCCTGA